>JAAEAF010004775.1:0-131703 GCA_011037195.1 Triatoma infestans | reverse complement strand
ATGAAGAAATAAGGGTAATGTTGACGTGACGAGTGGTTTTATATATATATATATATATATATATATATATCTGAATGAATGAAGCTGGGATTTTTCTCATCTCGCGGATCTAAAACTGGGCAGGAGTTGTGTAGTAGTGGCCGAGCTACACTGGCGATACTGGTGGATACTGTAGTAAAGTGTTGCAGTTAAAGCCGGTGACAATAAGGATCATCAGAATGTAGGGAGAAAGAGTATTTGAGAGAGAGAGAGAGAGAGAGAGAGAGAGTGAGGATTGCCAGAAGAGAGTGGTTGCCAAGGAGACGACTGTGCGCTCTGCTGTACTGCTGCTGCTGCTACTGCTGCTGGCTGGCAAAAACGGTAGTGGGGAACGGTGTTGAGGCTACTATACGTGCACCCACCACTAAAATAATGTACTAACCTTTCTGCAAACATTGTTCTTCAATATTTTCTACTTTTCTTTTTAATTATAACACCCCCTTGGTGAGCTTACAAACTAGTAGACATACCACCACCACACATGCACACAACCTGGCTAATATTGTAAACTCTGGGCCACTCTTCATCGGCCTTCAGATCACTATTATTTTTAATCTCCACGCCTATATGCATACCTCTAGTCACTTAATCAACAAAAGTTGTAACCTTTTTATACTCACTTTTAAAAGCAATTTTAAAAAATGTTCATTTTCTTTTATAAATAATTACATAAAAAAAAAAAGAAGTTAATCAACGTATTTAGTATAACTTCTATTTTTTGAATAAAAAAAGAAAAAAAAGAAGAAATGTTTCTACTTCTTTAACTATCTGAGTGGAATCCTTTCACATGAAAAAGTTTTAACAATTCGCCTGCCTAATCTGGCTAGTCTATCTATCTATCTCTCTTACTATCTCTATCTCTCTCTCGAGAGAGTGCAAACAATGTTCTATAGTTTCGTCCACTTGATTAACAAAGTTTACCTTCAACATTTTTATTAAACATTCCGCATTCCATAATGTTTGCCATTTCAAGAATTTAGCAAGGTAAAATGTTTTGCAAAAGTTGCCAGATGATTATTATTAGCATAATGATTGCCCGAAGACACGAGACTAGGCCAATATGGATCTTATTCCGCTGCCTAAAAAAAAAAAAATCACGTTCCTACACCCGCCCCCGCACGTCTCCTCCCAGCAATCTACCAGTTTGACTACAGTAACTTAAGATATTGTAATGACATGGCAAAGTCATTGACATCGGCAAAGTACACCAAAAAAATAATAATTTACAACTAGTGGTTCCAGCCAGCTGCTATCTCAACAAAGGGTGGCAGTAATAAAAGTATAACCAGCAATCGGCCGCCGGCTTCAAGACAGCCGCGGCCAAACAAACAATTTGTACAAAGCCTTTTCATCAATACTGTACATCAATAAGCAAGCACCGCGATAGGGTTGGCCACTGAACTGACCTGAATAAGGTCACCAAACTACGAAGGTCGCACACTAGGACAGATGTCTTGGTGTGAGTGTGAACAACAGTATTATATAAACTCTATCATATACGACGAGATGATAATTATATCATCTACGGCCAAACGAGCACGTCTATATACACGAGCGGCAATTACTATACACCGTTATATTCAAACTTATCATTATCTTAGTTGTGCACTTAATTTAGTTATTTTATATCATTCTAATTTATCTTCTATTTATTACTAAGTATTTTATTATAATTATTAGTTACCATTTCTAACGTTCAAAGTATTGTTCAATTATAGTTATTTTTTTATAAACCGTTTAATTATTGGAGCACTAACATCCTAAAATCTCTCAACTAACTTCCGCCCTCTTCAAGGCATCACTACTCCAGGAATCACACACAACAAACGACTCCATTACAATATCTTAAATCTCCAAGCATTCTCTTTATAGTATTGCTCTTCCAAATAGGCGGCAACCTCGTATTAGTGAAGAGGGGCATTCACTTAGGTAATGGTATACCATTTTTTTTCATTCCCTCGCCACAATTTTGTCACAAAGAACTAAATGCCCCCCCTATTTTGTGTAAATGGCCAGCATCAAAGAGTGTCCAGAGGTAATAAATAAGGGTTCTGAACTCTTTTTTTCTAACCAGGATTAAAAGACAAGTTATTGATTCTAGTCCAGTCAAGTGCTCTTTTGGTGATATCACGGAGTTGGAAAGAGAGGCTGGTCATTCTTCATGTACACATTAAGTCGTCTTTCAAAAAGACTGTCCTCCCAAGTTGGTTAGTGGCAGTATGAACCCCTGGTTGTCATCTTCGTTAGAGAAGCTAAGAAGACAAGTTAGGGAGGTAGGTACAGGAAGGCTGACCTAACTGATTCTTCGAAATCATGTTATAGTTATAATAGTCTTAAAAAAGTGTATAAATGAAAGCCAAGAGAAAATCTTAGAGATCCTTTTGCGAGGATCTAAACTCGACTAAAGAGATATCTAGGCTGGTACGGATTCTTGGTAAGGATAAGGACTGACAGTGGGTACTTCAAGATATCCTGATGGTTTCTTTACAGAAGAAGAAATGGAAACATTACAGCTCCTGCTTAATGCCCACATTTCCCGGATAACATAAACGATTTTTTCGGACCGCGTTGAATCTTAGATAGATTACAGCCGGGTTTGGATATTTGTTCTAGACCCGGTTTGTTGTTGTTTTTCTTGGGGTTAGCTATATGGATCTAGTGGGGTTTTGGATAGCGTAGGGTTTGGTCCCTTCCCCACAGACAAATATTAATAATATCCCCGCTACCGCGACTCTCAATTATACCAAATCAGGGAGAAAAGAAAGTTGACAGAGATTTGTTTGGTCACTGATTGGATACTATCTGTGCCACGTTTTTATATCCTTAAGTCAATAAAAGTCTTTGAAATGTGATGTTTTAGATATTCATTGTTCACCATATTGTTGTCAAATAAATCCTACCAAACTTGCCGAGAATCGTCATATTTCTTAGAATTTCGTCCATCTAACGGCTCTTGGTGCAGCTTCTTCGTCGGGTATTGTCTATCCAGGAGTTCATGATATTTCTGGTTGTGTTCAAAAAGCTCCGCCGTTAGATGTTATGGTCACACAACTTTATTTTTGTAGTTTTCGTTTCTCTTCCATTTCTAAGGACAGTTCAGACATTACTGAACGTTCCTTAGTGGACCCAAACCTTCTCTTAAACTTTACTCATCATCAGATTTACAAGATTAATGTAAAATCGAGAACATTACAGTTCATTATCAAAAAATTATTAATTTGTTAAAAAAAAAATTCATATCATTTCAAGATATTAAAGCATAATGCTAGAACCTAGAAACACATGAAAAACTGATGAAGAAGGCTAAACTATAAGTCATGAAAATAACGACGACTGGTCAAAACGTTATTCAGAATTAAAATAAAGATATTAATAGGGTCAAACTATTTATTTAGATTATTTTGATCATATTATAGACAAGAGCTATTGCGTTTTGATGCTGTGTCTTTACATGTCCCGACCAATTTAATGAGAACTACTCTAAAAAAAAAAAACTTCACTGACTTGTAAATCTAAACAGAATTTACTAATAAACTGCGAGGTGATAAACCTACACATCCTCCTACAATGGGTAAATATAACATAAGGATCCGTATTCTGCAAGGAGTCTAAACATTAATATTAGTTGAGGGAAGTTTGCATTATGTCTGAGGTAGTCAGAATCACCCCAACAATAAAATAAATAACACCATCATCGGCATATACTTGTAAAAAGAATTCTGATGAATTCATTTCGGTTATCAGTTCAATCACTCCCCACACAATCACGGTGAGAAACCACCTTGAGGACACACCCTTTCTCCCCGTTTTTACAACCTCAGTGTGCATTTCTAAAAAACCCTGTATAACTCTATTCCTTCGATAAATATATATGTAGTTAATTAAAACTGGTAGTACAGCTTCTCGACCTTAGGAATGTTTAAGAGCATGGAACAATTGTCAAATCAAAGAAACACCCTAAAGCTGGCTAATTAGGTTATTAACTAGGTAACTGAGAGACGGTTATAGTGAAGCAGTGGATCTAAGATTGGTAATACTGTTTAAGTTGGACGTGTAATGTGATAACAAGAAGGAGTGATAAAAGAAGAAAAATATATAATATTTAATTATAAAAAATTATAACTAGTGATGCCAGCCAGTCGCTCCATTATTCAGGTCAAGAGCCGCGGTCAGTGACGGTCAAAGGGACCGCCAAGGACAACCGCCAAACGACACACTGCCTTCAAAAGGGTCGTTATACGGTCAGTACACAGAAGCCGCCTGGCCAATATACAAAAATCAACAAATCATTCAAAAGACCGACCACCTGGATACAGTCCTTTGATAACTGCCATTACCTGTTGCCACACCTGTTCGCCGACCTATTCAAGGCCTAGGGTCAACACACGGCAATAAACAAACACTCAAAAGACCGACCACCTGGCTACAGTCTTTTGATATCCGCCAACACCTGTTGCCAGACCCGTAATTACAGACTTGTCAATGTGTGAGTGATGGCAATATAACGTCTCTCTACAGGAAGTGGGGATGATTATTCTTCAGTATTTTATCAGCGTAACATCAAGATTCTACCAGTGACATAATTCATACATCGGAGCGCGTCCCTATCTAAGTATTTAAACATATATCTATTTATCATCATTATAGTTGTGCATTCTAGTTACAATTTAAATCATTTTAAATTAATTGTAGTTTATCTTTTCAAACGTTTAAATTATTGTTAAAATATACATATATATCTATTTTCGTCAATTAGTAATTCATATTCCGAGTAACAACTCTCTAAAAATCTCTAACTAACTCCCAACTATTCATCGCATCACAACACCTCTCCAAGACATCTGAACCCATTACAATTGGTAGCAGGGGGTATCTGATCATCCGATACATCCGATATCTGATTCCATTACAGACGATATTATTATCATGTCACATAAAAATTTAAAATATGTGAATGACATCGTGGCGAATATTAATTTACTAAGAACCTTTGCAAAGTTTGGCAATTTAAATAGTTTAGAGAAGAATGTAAGTCATTTATTTAGTTCAGCAGCTTTGTATGAAAATTCCAATTACATCTCTGTCTGGGAATATGATCGACTGATAAGCCACAAGACAGTTATGTATATGACTTTTTTTTAAGGGGATATGCACTGCAACCTGAAAGATCTATTGAGCCTCCCGGAGCTTTCTCAGTGCATTGCCGGCATACGGACTGTGTTATCATGTTACAGACAGCACTGTCCATCACTGGACAGTGAGCTGTGGAGGTTCCTAAGAAGAAAAAAAATGTAAGGGTTGCATGCTGGATTCGTACCCAAGATCTCCGCGTTGCTAGTCCAACGCGCTTCCACTGAGCTACTCCCTCCCCTTAAGTATAACAAATTAAAAAAAAAATATATTGATTTAGTAAAATAACAAAATCGTAGTAATGATTTCCTTTATCTGAATTAAATTGAACTCCTTCCAAGCCGACTGGGAGCTATACCAACAAATAATTCAAATAAATTGCCTCTGCTTTTGCAAATCGAATTGACAAAGAATAAAAAAGGACAAGCTCTATAACATTGGGGGGGGGGGGACTTTAGGAGAGTAAAAGAAACAGTGGGAGAGTGAGTGAATTGCAAGAGAATAACAAAGAGCGAGAATACTGTGAGAGAGTTTGTTAGTGGCGCGCTATTCTTATTGTGTGTATGTGTGTGTGGGTGTATGTGTTTTGGCATTGTACTAAATAGCAGTAGTGGCCGAACACTACGGACAAGCCAACTCACTGCTTCACCCAGAGTTCCTTGTTTGAAAAAAAGAATGGGCGAGCAAAATAGCCACTTCCTCAACGTTGAACCAAACCTTGTCTTGATTATATATAATTCAGATCTATTAACTCACAAAACTCAAGACTACTATTGTTTTTTACTATATTTTTTTTTTCCTTTTTACAATTACTTGCATGCATATATATATATATATATATCATACTTACATTACGTTGTAGTTAATTAAATTCTTTTACTCAGAAATAGGAGCAGATTTACGATGGTGCAAAGTGTAATCTGACTAATGATTATTGAATAAATCTAAATTTGGATAAATATTATATGACTAATGACAAAAATTAGTCATTATTATAGAATATCTAAGGACTAATTGTGGTTGATTAATGGACGATGATTATTTTACATTTTGGTAAGGACCGTGGTCTACACAAAAGAAGTTTTAACATTATTAGAGCTAAATCTAAATTTAAACAAAGATACAAAGAACTTATTAACATAAATTCAAACTGGCGGAGCAATTCGTGCAGCGATTAGAGAGTGGGGTCGCAGTAAGCATGAAGAGCTCTGGAGGAGAAGCCCGGGAGCTGTACACAGTAAAAGGATGATGCCAGGACTGTGTAAACGAAGAACCCGAATGACCCTTGGTCTGAGTAGGAGCCAGATTTCTCTGGTGACGGGACTGTTTACGGGTCATGGCAGGTTCAGGAAACATCTGTACAAGGTAGGACTCATTCGAGCGGAACCCTTGTGCAGACTATGTCAGGAAGAGGAGGAAACGGCCTCCCACCTGTTGTTTGATTGCGTAGCAATAATCAGATTGAGGTATGAAACCTTCGGTACTTTGCGACCTGAGGAGATAGTAGCTCAAAACGACCTGGTGATGAAGGCCCTGAAACTCCTTAAGGAGGGAGGGTTTGTCTACTAGGAACCATCGGGGGTGGCACAATAAGCCTCTGTTGGCTGCAGTGCCGGGACATGGCCCACCCGAGATAGGATAATAATAATAATAATAATAATAATAATAATAATAATAATAATAATAACATAAATTCAATATGGAAGACATTATTATATGCCTCGTAATCATAACTGAGAAAAGATTCATGACTGAAAAAAAATATTCTAGGTTCTAAATATAATCATTATAGTAAATTTGTTCCCCTCCCCCTTTCTTTTATTAATAATAATTATCAATTAAGTATAAATATACTTAATATATCAATAATAAAATTATCTATTGAGAAGTTATACAGCTACTACAATCAAAGTCAAACATTCATAGGTGCTAAGCTATTTTTGAAAAAAATTCAATCTTACTATCGTCCTACAATCCTCGACTATGGAGCTACAAACTGGGCTGGAACCACCTTTAGTTAGACGCGAAAGGGCCGCGATGAGACTTGGTGAAAAGCTAATAAGACTTCCAGTCTCTTTCTGGATACAGAATAACATAACCACCCAGCGCCTCAAAACCCAAAATACCATGTTGGCTGTTGTAAGGGACTTGGAAGCAAGTACAACATCTCTGTGAACCATTTCCGCAAAACCCAGAGTCCATTACCACCTTTTTTATTGCTCCCTCTTCCTGTTTCTGAAAAGTATGGCTAGCCCTGAGATGCTGAAGCGCTTAAGCGCTGAAGTTATCCTCATCTGCTACCCCCCAAAATGAATGGCTACATATATATCTGGACGGTTCGGCGTCTGTTACGAATGCAGGCTTAAAGAGTGTTGGCTATGTGTGCACAGCCTCGAAGTGGACCACTGCGGTATCGCTGGGAGGACATTGTAGCAATTTTGATGGCAAGATTGCGGCTGTAGATTGGGCTGCACAGATAATCTTAAACACCCGCCCTGGCAAAGTTGTTTTTCCTAGACTCTAAGGCAGCAATTCAAGCACTATGTTTCCATTCCAGTACTGATAGTGGGCGTGTTCTGCGGGCCCGCAAAGAAATTCACGAGAGTATTAAGGGAGGCTGGACTATTGTTCTCCAGTGGATCCCCAATTACTGTGGCACCACTGAAACGAAAAGGCCGACAATTTGGCCAAAAAAGGCAGTCTTTTACCCCTTCCTGCAGAAACTATCAGCTACGAAGGTGCTTCTTGGGAAATAAAAGAAAGAGTCAACGAAGCTCTACATACATCGCGTAAGCAAAAGGTGAGCGGTAAACGATGGGAAATACTGGTTAGACAGCCTCTGCCCAGTTGCCTGCCAAGAAAAGTAGCCACAGCCAATTTCCGCCTTCTGACTGGGCACGACTATCCCCAGGTTCACCTGAATAGGAAAGGAGTTGTTGACTCCCCCATATATCCCCTCTGCCTAGAGGAACCGATGTGTGCTGGACATCTAAACTCCTGCCAGTCTCTGGACAATGTCCGCGATAAAGTTTATAGGAATGACATGGAGAAGAACTCCGCAATATACTGAACTGCTAGACACATGATGGCTGAAAAAGCCCTGCAATGGCGTAATAAAAATAACAAAAAAACTTACTATCGTCCCACTTTATTATATTTCTTTTTCGACTCAAGCAGAATTAATATTAACAGTCTTATAAATATATGAATAATTGCCATACACAGTTAATTTATAGAACAGGTGATCACATAAGTCGCTTAAAACACACTATCTCTGTACGTAAAGGTTAACTGCAGCATCAAACAATAAAAATCAATTATACTCTGACCAACAGTACGTTGACAAGTACTAGCTGGAAAATCAGAATACGTTCGACCGTCAACAATAATTAAACCAAATGTCTCTAAGGTTTTAAGTAAGAGGTTTCCCCTTACATTAAACTTTTTCATGGTTTTCTATAACTTTTGAGGTCCAGTCACCTCCGCACACTAGTTTTACATCAGTATACAATTCTGTTGTTTTGTTTGGTACTTCATCAAAATCTACTATCTGCAGTTTATAACATTCAATACAAGGATTGAAATAAACTAGGCCTATTATGTATACACAATTTCCCTAGTAAACTTTAATAAAAATCCATGAGTTAGTTACATAAATAATAGTTCCATTTAATTCTTTACTAACGGACAGTATGTCCACATCACTATATCTGTGAAATGTATTTGGTGTGTTGAGATATGGTGTAGTGGTAGCTTGTGTAGCACGAGCGGTTTAGTAAAAGGACTTGTGTTTGTAAGTTTTAAGAGAGAGAGAAGTAATAAGAATAATTAAGAAAACACTGGTAGATTAAATTAAATATATTCTTTAAAGATATTTAAATGCTATTCAATAACACAGCAGTATGTTTTATTAATTTACAGCAATTAGTTGGAATAAACTCTTATGTTTTAACTTAAACTGCCACTGATTCTAAGAGAGCGAAAAACAAGTGTTTTGCTTGAATGTCTGTTTCAGACTGTCTTGAAAGAATGTCTTCTCTTCATAGTTCAAATCCTTTCAAATAATGCTGGTATGTCTGGAAGGAGTTTTATTGTTTTACCTTAACTGTTTCTTGCCCTTTGTCTCTTGGTTTGCATTGACCTAGATTGTAGTACCTGGCTATATCCCCATCACTAAAATACACTATTTGAACTAGATAATTTTCACAAAACTATTATTTTTCCATTTCCTTCTTCTAACAACATCTGCCATATAAGTTTTTGTTGCCTGACTAGAGAAAATGGAATATTTCAATAAAATTTGAAGGCAACTTTGGAACTGAACTACTGACCCTGGTTCACTGAAATCCAAAATCTGATAGAATTTACTCAGTTAGAAAAAAATAAATCTACTTCTAGATTAAATAACATTGAACACCTTCCATCCCATGAAATGATGTGAAACACTTTGTAGCTTTGAATGAGATGATTGGCTGTATACGTATAACGGAACACACAGGCAAATTGATATCCATTTCTTATTGTAATAATTTATCAGCGTCATGTTCTCTTCTGTCTACTTCATTTTCACGATTATGTATAATAATAAGTAGAAACAGAAATCATAGCCTAAAAAAATTGGGATTTACAATGAACATGTTCTCGCCCGGTGATGTGTTTCATATCTTTTATTACAATATACTGAAACGATAGTTCAAAAATAAGCCAGTTGTGTTGTTCCCCCCAATAAAATCTCGAAAGTGAATTTTCATGAAAAAAATATTTCAAAATAAAAGTGATTGATATAAAATAATGTATCGAGTTTAAAAAAAAAAAAAAAAAAACACTGTCGGCCATGTTGCAGAGAATAGCGATAAACTAAAAAAAAAATTCTGGTGGGTAAATTTCTCTTATTTCTGTTAATGTAATTATATATAAAAATAAAAATACAAATTTCCTTTAATACACAAATTTTATTAGTTTGTCCTAAACATGAATATATAGAGATGGTGAAGGTAATATAAAAGTACCAACCTATTAACTCAAGCAGCTAGGGAGAAGTGAAAATCACGCCAGTAACATACTCGTAGAATCAACCAAATACATTTTTGAATTTGACCCCAAAAATTCCCCAAAACTTTCGAAAACAACTGGGAAAGTTACCATTTAAGGCGGCTATTTAAGAGGGATAGGGTTTAATTTACCTCTAAAGTGGTAATTTTGTTAATTACTTCATCTAAATAATATTAATTAAATAATTAAATATGTTTTCAAAATTCTGGGTTTCAATAAAATCGGTTGAAACGGAAGTGCATATTTACTGAATAGTTTTTTTCAATTTTCTACATAAAAAAGCGACGATAGATTTTAGCGGCCTCTACACGGTCAATAATATTGACAATACTTTAGAGTATTGACAATAATATTGACCCTGTAAGGTGAAAAAATTGTATTGATGGTCGGTATTGACAAGAGTATTGATGAAATTCAAATTTTCTGATTTTCGTATCAATACTGAGAATTGGAGGGGATATTGACAATATTATTGACCGTGTAGGGGTGGCGCCAATATTTCCATCAATACTCAGTTCAATAGTTTTATACAACGTTGAAACTAACCTGGACAAAACAAAAGCGATACTATTACAATAGGTTAAAGGACTTTATGAGTAGTGCCAAACGCCAAAATAATGGCTACGGAAGCTTTTGTACGATTATTCATTTTTTAAGGTAAAAAAAGCCAACAAAATAACGAGTACAAACACGTAAATTCGCTCTCCTAGTGGCAGAAGTAGTAACTAATGAGCGCAGTTATTGACAAACGTACTGACAATAATATTGATCGTGTAAGGTAATAAAATATTGAAACTGGTTAGCACGAGTATTTATGGTTATATTGTCAATACTGATACTGACAATATTATTGACCGTGTAGTGGCCGCTTTTGAAATGTATTGGTGTGATGTGTGTTTGTAGTAGTTGTAGTTTGTAGTAGTTTGTGGCGTGAGCGGTTTTGTAAAGGGCTTGTGAGAATATAGGTTTAAGAGAGAAGTAATAAGAAATAATTAAGGAAACACTGGTAGATTAAATTATATTTATTATCTTTAAAGAGATTTAAATACTTTTCAATGAAACAGCAATATGCTTATTAATATTATTATTATTAAACTAGCTGTATTTTAACTTATGACTGGCACTGATGCTAAAATAGCGATTCCTGAATCAAGTGTTCTAGTTCAATGACTAATACAGACTATTCTTGAAAGAATGCCTGCTAATTGTTAGTTCAAATCTTTTTAAATAATGCTGGTATGTCTGGATGAAGTGTATTGTCTTATCCTAACGTTTCTTGTCCCTTTGTCTCTTCAGTAGCATTGACCTAAATTAGAGTACCTGGCTCCTTTCCCCTTCACTAAAATAACTATTTGAACTAGCTAAAAATTAACAAAATTATTTGCTTTATATAATTTTTGATTGAAACTTTTTCCAAAAAAAAGTTCATTTTAAGGGGGTTTTGGTGGTTAAGTTTTCTCCAAAATATGGTATTTATTAACATTTAGATTCTGCCATTGACATAATATTGATGACAATTAATTAACAACTATTAAGAATTATAAATTTGAGGAAAATTTATCATTCATGACTGTGTAAATTGCAGTAAGACATGTGAGTGTTTCACACCAGATTTTTGGTCATTTGCAGAAAGTTTCGAAGAGATAATTTTAGTGAAACTCAACTAGTATGCAACACTTGTCTGTACACTGTGTTAAAATTTGAGGCTTCATTGGCTGGACTTGTGGTAATAATATGCCCCTTGAAAGGATTCTTAAGTAAAATTAGATAAGACTAGGGAAAAGAGGCAGAAGGGACGAAATTCATGTAAGCAATCTATTAGAAGAGTATTACGTATTTCCAGGGTTTTAAGGTATATTTTTGTGCAGAAGAAATACGTAACTTTTTTCTGTGGCCTGGCTAATTCGACCGCCTTCTCCCAGGTTCCGCCACATCACAGGTTAATTAATAGTTTCCTCTTCTCACGCGTGGAGAGCTGGACGAACATTACTTCCGAGATACACCCAGACTGACGCTAAGAGAGACGCCATTACTCTATTAGTTCTTATCTGGAAGATTACTTTGGCTGTCTTGTTCACTTATGAAAGCGTTTAACGGAGTTTTGTTTAAGTGTTTTTGATTCTTCAATGTTCAAGTGTTATATCTAGTAAAAGAAGTGTTGTATTTACTTCCTGAGTTGCATCATCAGTTACAGCCTCATTTCGTGATTCAATTTATCATTCAATTCATTATTTGATACCAATTAATGGCCTTTCCATCTGTGGAGACAATTAACACAACCAATGTTACGTATTTCTGAAGTTTTCAGGTATATTGTCATGCAGACAAAATACGTAACTTCTTCTCTGGCCTGGCTAGTTTGACCGCCTAATCCTAGGTCCCGCCACATCCCAGGCAGCGGGGTTAATTAATTGTTTCCTCTTCTCTCGCATGGAGAGCTGGAAGACTTCTTCTTCCGAGAGACGCCCAGACCGACGCTAAGAGAGACGCCATTACTCCATTATTTCTTATCTTGAAGATTACTTTTTTGCTGTCTTGTTTAATTATGAAACCGTTTAACGTATGTTTTGTTTAAGTGTTTTTGATTCTTCAATGTTCAAGTGTTATATCTAGTAAAGAAGGGTTGTATTTACTTTTCTGAGTTTTATTGCCAGTTGCGTGATACAATTTCGTGATACAATTTATCTTTTAATTCATTATTTGGTACCTATTAACTCAACTTTACAGCTGTGGGGACAATCAATTCAATCCCCTTGCCTGGGCGGGACCTGGGAGTAGGCGGTCAAACTAGCCAGAGAAGAAGTTACGTAATGACAATATACCTTAAAACACCAGAAATACGTAACAGACAATGTTGGTTCGAATGACTTACAACAAATCGTTTATGTGACAAATTCTCTTCCAGGAATAAGTCCATAATTGTTACATGCTAAAACAAAATCAACAAAATCCCACATTTTGTAGTATTGGACCAAATAATTTGCAGACAATCATTGGCCTCTCAAAATATTCTTTTATTAACTATGTGTTTCATAATATTTAATAAAATGTCATCGCTTATCATTTGCATAAATTTAGTACTGCCTTCACGTAGCCACAGCTCTTTAAAACTAGTGAGAAATTATTAAATTACTTTATAAAAACATAATAGACCTATTCAAATATAATTATTCAAGCTGAGTAAGCACATATCTCTGGTAGAACTGGCGGTATAATCTCTTAAAAAGGATCAAAAGGTTTTTCAAGTACTCTTAACTAACTAGCACGTCAGTTTTGAAGAAGTTCTCTTTATTCTTGAAGAGTTTGTTTAAACTAGAATTTTTCAATACTAATTATTGTCCGTATTTAAAAATTTTTTAAATCCCTTTCATGTCTCTTCTTGACATCATGGTGACGAAAAAAATAAAAACCCACGTTAATTACAAAAAGTTTAAACTCTACATGAAAATCTAGAAAAGAAGATGATTTTATATTACGTACTACCAAGATTTAAAAAGTCCGAAAATTCTAGAATTCCTGCTGTGAAATGGAGAAGTCACGAAATTTGTCAAAATTAGAATTCAGCTTGAAAGAGTGTATTTTTACAGAAACTTCGATTAGCCATCCCGCACGTTGCTACGTACATTGGTTGCATCCGCTTTTGAATTCACTTGTAGAATTTCGTACGATAGATATTGCCTACACAATATTGCTCAAAAAAAAAACCCTATGGCGCTCCGATAAAGGATTATCGGCAAGTGGCTAAGTACCATAATGTCAGAATAATGATAAGTCGTGAATGGATTAAATTTGAAAAAATACGAGGTCATTCAAAGGAGGTGAGAAGACAAGGAATTGTAAATTAAAATCTTAAGCATCAGAGATATTTTCCGTGGTCTGTGTTAACACAGACTTTCACAGAACAAAATGATTTACACATTCTGTAGAAATGAGTTAACTAGGTTATCATACCGTTTATAAAGGCATCCTAATGAACAAGCCGTCATGGAAAATATCTCTGATACTTCCTAGCTCTGTGGACCCAACTACAAAAGCGAAGTCTAGAAGTTGAAGATACTTTCAGTTCATAAGTTGGCATCACTGTCATCACTTTGAAACCACTGTTCAGTAACTATAACTCATTGAACGATGGCAAGTCCTCTATAATCTGCATTTTTGAATAACAGCGTACAATGATATAATTTCTAGTTTCTGAAATTATATTCCCGAATGCTTAAGCAATATGGTCCTCACGCGTTGATCTAGTGGTCAGCGCACTCGCTTCTCGTGCGAGAATTCAGGGTTTGATTCCCGTGAGGGCAAAGTCGGTGTTGACCCAGCATCGTGATAAAAAGTGGGATGATACAGTTAGTAGCACCCTGGGTAACGAAGGCCGGAACTAAACGGCATGGGAACTGCGGCATGCTTACCACACGCCCCCTATTCAAATCGCCGTCTGGCAACTTTGGCCCTCCATGGGCTGTTGCGCCATAGGGTTTTTTTTTTAAGCAATATTGTGTAGGCAATATCTATCGTACGAAATTCTACAAGTGAATTCAAAAGCGGATGCAACCAATGTACGTAGCAACGTGCGGGATGGCTAATCGAAGTTTCTATTTTGATCGCTTGATGTACGCTGTAACTAACACTTAAAAATTACTGAAAATTTAGATTTTGCCAAATCCTATATTTGTAATACGAGGCCAAGCAATTTGCTGACTATCATTTGCTCTTAAAATCAGTCATTTTTCTTCGAAACCCAGAATAACCTTGCACCATCAAAAAAGAATTTCTTTTAGAGTCATGAATGTGGCGTCAGAGTACACAGCAAAGAAGAAGTAAAAAAACCCAAATTGACCCAACAATCAAGAAAAGCAATATTTACCCAACGTCTAGACAAAGAAATGTTTATTAGCGACATAAATATCTAGTAGAGTGAAGAGGACAAGTATATATTTACGAGTATTATGAAGAAAAAATAGGTAATTTATGGATTCCTTTTAGATACCACATTAAAACCAGAAACATTTACCCGTTATTTCTACAGTAGCAAACATTTCTACGGCGATTGCTTTAATAAAGAAACACCGAGATTTCTTGATAGCAACTAGCAATAGTGAAACTTCCGGTATACATGATTCAAATTACATATGCCGTAGGATAGCCTATGTTACGTTTGCTATAATTAATCAAATGTATTTAAAAACAAAAATTTTTGACTTTTCTTTACTTATATATATATAATTTTTTTTTTTTTTGCCTGTGGGTGTGCATGTTAAAATTATCACCCTGTATTTATATATATGTATACACCAAATTTAAGAAAAATCGTGAAAAAAACACATTCCATGAATTTGAACTTCTAATTAGCTTAAATTTTTCAAATTTGTTAAACATAAGTAATTCAATTCGTAAATTACATAGTTAACAGAAACTTATAGTATTTTGGAACTACGTTTTAGTGGAAAATCTGATATCCACTGCTCCTCTATTACTTCCAGAAATTAATGTTCCTAGAAAATTGAATGGATGAACAAAAGGACAAATATAAGTAGGATAGGCCCCTGTTATATATACATGTTTCGGTTCATCAAATAAATCCGGTTATTATTAATACTAACTGGCTAGTAATAATACTAATCAAACTAATACTGATCAATGTGATTAATAATATTGAAATCTGGTATTTTATCCATCATAGCATGTATATTTCTTTTATTCCTGAACGGTTTCGGATTTGCATTTATCAAGAGAGAGTAACTGATGGTCATAGTAATTCTGACGATGGATGATAATCCGAAATCGGTCAGGAACAAAAGGAATATACATGCAACGACAGATAAAATACCAGGTATTATCCAGCATTGCGGTCTTATCCACATATTCATCATTAACCGGTAATTATTGATAATTATTGGTGAAACGTGACAAATTTAATAAAAAAATATTTTGGAATATTGCTTTCATAGTTCTGACAGGTTGTCTTTTCCTGGACTTAGAGATTATTCAAGCGGCCTTAAAATATTTCTTGAGAAAAGGTGAGCCTGGGTGGCGTTACTGTGGAGCCTTTCTTAGAGGTGGGCGGCTAGCAATGATTATATGATTTGGCTGAGAAATAGTAGAATAACAAAAATTAAACAGGATCTTTTGGACATATGGAAAGCCTGTTGGGCGAGTTCTGCGAAGGGAAGGACAACTTATAGGTATCTTCCGGACGCGACGGATTCTTCATTTGAGTCCCAACGGATTTTTCATATGCGGTCTCCAGACTTGTAACCGGGCATGGGCAAATAAATGACAAGTGGTTTAGAATGTGGCTGGTGAGAGAGGGTCGACGTCGCTGTGGCGAAGAGGAGACCGCTGAACACATAGTTTTGGACTGTGAGCTCTATGAAGATCTCCGCACAAACTTGTGGCGATGAATTGGATTTCATGTTAACCTAAGCAATGACACTCTGCCCTTGCTACTGGAAAATGAGACGGCCTATAATGCCTTCAAAATGTTTGCAGAATCTGCTCTGTCGCGGCGTATGTCTTGGGGTCTTTCCCTTGGGTAGGCGGAATGAATGTTTTGTGTGATAGTAATTTATTGCTTGTCTGTAGTCTGTGTGAGTTAGATTCGGATAGCTGTAGAATTTTAGATGACCTCTCAGGAATATCGATTACTGAGAGGTCCCTTAGGCTAGTCTTGTATGGATGTGAAAGATATGACTGTATTTATTGACTGTGTGAGGTTTGTATGTGTACTAGGTTATATTGTGGGTAGTCTAGGATGCTTTAGTTTTTATGTTCGTTTATGTGCACTTTTGAGTTCCCATCCATCGTTTATTTAGTGATTATGTATATATAGAAATAGTTCTGTTTATAGTAAAGTCGATTGCGATGGATAATAGTTTGCGGGCTGGGATGAGCCCGAGCTCAGGTACGCCCTGTAGTGTTTTTTGATTGAAAAAAAAAAATATTGCTTTCATATTTGATGTAGACAAATATTATTTATATTACTATAACAACAGAAAGTTTTTAATAAATAAAGAAAAACACAATTTTTAAGAAAATTTGAATGGTATTTTCATATTTATAAATTTTACAGGAAACATAAAATCTTATGACAATATCTTATAAACAAATTCAAACTTTAAAATGTTTACCATTAAGTTGAAAAAGTAAAATATAATTATTTAAATATTCCATTATTTCACTATTTTCCATATTTGAGCTTCTATTTCAAAAGATTGTTTGTTCCTCTTCGATTTGACTAAAATTCTTCGTTCTGTTTTCTTTTGAGTTTTCCAACAGACAATAATTGCAGCTCTTCATTGGTATTATGTATTTTCATTTCCAAATTTTATCCATAGTTCTCTCTCCTAAAATAGCTTCCCTTTCTAAGGTTCCACATCATTAATACATTGATCTTTCTATATCATCTCAACATCATCTTCACTCATGATTACTGATAAAATATCAATTGGCAAAGGAGTTTTCAAACCTATCTTAGCTTTACAACCAAACTTATCATCATAAGGACTGCAATCACACTATTCGAGTGTGATTGATCCTATTTTTCAGAAATTGAAAAAAATGTTATTGCTTCCGATCACTTCTTTTGTTTTAATTGTTTGAAGCCATTTTTGCCAAATCTTAGTTAGCTCTAAGACTATGTCTAAGTTTTGCATGAATAATCTTACGCTAATAAATTTGTTATCATCACCATCAATCAAATTGCATATCAATCAATACAGTTTGACATCTGCAATAAAATTCGCTGCTTCAAATTGGTTTTTACAATAATTTCTTTATGGTAAGGTTCAAATCAGGTTCAGGTGTAAGTTTCTCATTGCACTATTAACTTTAATATTTTTCACACTCAGCCTTCAAGTTCATCCATCATTCTATTTCGATCCCTCATGACCTATTGCAGTATGTATCTCCCAATTAGTTGAAACTTTCCTCTAAAACGTTTCTTCATTTTTAACAGTTACGATGAGGGGTATTAATATTTCCAATTTTTACAATGTCATAACTTGACAACGATTGACATTCTTCGGGTGTTTTACCGGATATCTTGTCTCTGTTATTGATAAACAACTGATGATCTTTCCTTTCTAGATTTCATAATATTAATTTGATAGTTAAATCGTGTTTTTTTTTTGTTTTTTTTGGGGGGGAGCGCATCAACTACTGTGGTTATTAGCGCCCCCCAAATGATTATTTACTTTCTCTTACCAACGCCGCTCGATCTGGGATGACACATGCTGCTAACCTAGTTGGCTTCTTGCACAACACCTTGCTGAACAAGGCGGGGAAGAGCCCCAGGTTCTGAATCTTTCCACACGTCCCCACTTATATCATCAATCTAGTCGACGAGGGGGAGTGTGGATTTATTGTTGTGCCATCCCTTTAATTGCCACAAGTAATTTGAATAAAATTCACGACGAGTAAAAGTACTTTGGGTGCCATGTTGCATCAATATTTTCATTCTTATTTTTATGTACACTTTAGCTACATAATCTATTCTGAGGAGGCTATTTACTATAAAACTAGTTGGGGTGTGCAGTACTTTCAACAAATGTTCCTGCACCCCCTAAAATGGACTAATCCTAAATTGAACTTAAACCTAGTGGGGTTGAAATACTTTTATAAAATTTCTTTAAACCCCAAAATAAAAAAATCTAATCTATAGATTCACACTAACATTCATGCAATAAATACATTCACGCCAATAAATACATTCACACCAATAAATACATTCACGCCAATAAATACATTCACGCCAATAAATACATTCATGCCAATAAATACATTCATCCTAAACATTCATACAAGGAGAAAGTACTCTATATTCCTTCACCCATGTTTAATTAAACTAAATACTAGCTTAAATGGACCTATATATGAACCTAATGAATGTACATATGAAATTGTTAAACGAAATTACTACTTTACAAAATAGGTTTCTAAGATTTTGGAGATTTTCATAAAACCGGCACACTCGATTTCCTGCGTACTTATTAACTGTATAATCCAGTCACATTCATTGGAAACAATTTCTGAGATTATTGGTTTTAAATCTATTCTGGGGGAAGCTGGTGCCTTAGGTTTTCCTTAAATTGTACAAACTTGATGATATCGCTGTCATGAAAGATTTTGGCACATTTCCAATGTCATGATTCATGAATCATGTTGTAGTCATCACAATCAGCTACCTGGTCCTAAAACTACATATGTTGTTTAGGGCGGCTGTATGTTCAATAAAAATTCCAGCTTTAAAAATAAAATTTGAATCAATTGAAATTGTGATAATTACTATATGAGAAAGTGGTGTGAGTGTTTCATAGGAACTTGTTTAATAAAAAATGGGAGAAATTGATTTTCCACATCTAAAAGTTTCGAACGGCCATTGTTCAGGCTGTTTGCTAGTTATAATAATAATAATAATTACACAGGGAAGGGAATAAATAGCTAAGTGGTTAGCGTACTGGACTCTCACACGAAGGACCCGGGTTCAAGTCCAGCTGTGCTACTCTTAGATTTTTTTCTTCCTAGGAGCCTCTACAGCTCCCTGCCCGGTGATGGTCAGGGTTGTCCCTAACGAGAGAACAGTGCTCGGAGGCCAGCAGTGCACTGAGAAATCTCCGGGCGCCAATGACCATATAAGTTGGCGCGTCTTAAATTAAAAAAAACAATAATAATACTTAAATGTATTAGAATCATTCGGATTAATTCTTAAAACTTCACAGATATCACAGATAATGGCAAAGTTTATACCTTATTTCCTTCTTATGAATAGGATTATTATATTAACAATACAGTTAAAGTATGTACAATTGAATGTCATTACTAAAGCAAATCTGATTATATAATCAATGTATGTGTTAATATCGGCTGAAGTGATTGTGTTTTAGATATATTTACATAATATTCTATCTTATAGGAGTAATTTATTAATAAACTTAAATATGTATAACAAAAATTTATTATTTTATTCTAAAAAATAAGTAATCGATATAAGGAAGGGAATAGCTAAGTGGTTAGCGTACTGGACTCCCACACGAAGGACCCGGATTCGAGTCCAACTGTGCTACCCTTAGATTTGTTTCTTCCTAGAAGCCTCTACAGCTCACTGCCCGGTGATGGTCGGGTTGTCTGTAAGGAGAGAACATTGCCCGGAGTCCAGCAGTGCACTGAGAAGGCTCCGAGCTCCAATGACCATAGCTGTTGACGCGCCTTAAATTAAAAAAAGAAAAAAAAAGAAAGGTGACTGGAGGCACCAAGGACAGAGAGAGAGTGCTTGTGAAATAAAGATTGACAATTTATATAATCGAAGGCCACATAAAGATCAACGAAGAAAGCAAACACTTTCTGTCGCTTAGTGTTCAGTTTTAATCTGAGTGTTTACTAGTATTGGTTTTGCTAATAATCTTATTATTAATGGAGGATTGATCTAATATTATTGCTAGTATTCCTATTACTAATTATGAATTTTTTAATGGTATAATATTGTTTATTTAATGTTACAATTTGCATCAAACTTTATTAAAAACAGAAGGCAAAACAAAAAGAGAAAGTATTAATCTAACCTTAGGATAAACTCCACTTTTTTTCATTTTAACCCAGTGAAAGAGAGAAAGAAAAATCAAATAAAAAGAAACGTCAATAAGGAACAAAAACACAGACCGTGAGGTTACAAGGATCATGGACTTGGGTGAGTTTAGTATGTGGGGGTTGTTTGGCCAACATTACACTTCTTCTCAGTTTAGTGGCAGAGGTGGTAGGTTATATAGGTTTTTTTTTGTTGGTATTTGACTAAAACAGTGGGTACTAGTAGCCAAAACGGACAGTCACTAACCAAGTAATATAAGGAATTGTTAAATAGAGAGTATGGGGGTGGTACAATGTTCTACCACCAGATTCATTGCGAGGAAGAGTATATCATAGAACCGCAATCTGCTTTCTCAGCCGCAGCATTCCGCTTTTTCGTTGTTTGTCTAATCTTAAATTAACAATCCCACAGTGTGTGTTTGGATTTTATTTTGTTTTTTATATTAACTTTTAGGAACCACAACAGTAGCCGAATAAATTTTTATTTAAAAAAAAAATGCCGACATTAAATGCCACATTGAAATAAGAAAAGATTAGGTTGTCTACGCCCCAGTGACTATTATAAACTATTGTGGCAGTATATTATGTAATAAGGTCTTTTTAATCAGGATTTTCCTTCTCCTTGCGGTGTAACTTGGAACCACTATCAAAACACATTCTTTGCCGTTTCGTAATCTGCGTGACAAAACCCAATGAGTCAATAGTTGTTAGGCAGAATCGGTGCACAGACTATTTAAACCTAGGGTGGTGAATATTGCTATGGAATTAAACACCATCGAATTCGCCACACAAAAGCTGGACTCAATATCGCGATTCGGCTGCATCTTTCAATCTCCACGTGTACTATTCATTACCTCCCTTGCCTCGCCCACTACATCAAATTGCTTCAACATCGACGGCAAATTTCTAATCTGGAAGCTCTCTCTAGCAAGGATTGAATAAGAAGATGACTGTCTGAGAGCTTAAGATGTCAGTTGCCATATCAACTTCAGGAAGGAGGTTGATGAATTATGAATTGTGAAACTGATAGTGTGTTCACAATTTATATTTGAACTATTTACTGCGTAAGAAGAGATTGGTTTATAGAGGAGAGGGTGGCCGAGCGAAGAATGATGATATATTGGTAGCGTATTGAATGTAGTTGCTGAAGTGAGTCTCTGAATAATGTTATGACTACTTAGAACTCTCTTGCTTCTTCTAACGGTTGATTAGCTAGTTGGCTTGGTGAACCTTTCAAGTTTGATGTTGAGACATGTTAATTCGTCAACGTTGATATTAGCTTATTCTTCATTTGATTTGACAACTAACTCCGTAAGGATTTAGATGGTCGTGTTTTAATTCAATTTCTCCTACCGCTAAAGGTTGCTTAAATGGGTGACGATTGCTGTTAAAGTTGAGCTCATTTGCCAATACATATTAGCGCGCGTGACGGGAAGTAGTGCGTTTGAAGGCTGGACGTTGGCCGCCATATGAGCTGCTAATGAAACTCTTAAGTTTAGCCTTATCAATGACAAATTTGATGGTGATTTCTTCCAGTAGAGCTTGTAGGTCCGTTATGATTCTTATGGACTTACGTAGCTGGAGTGAATCGCAACAAATTTAGGCAAAATTAAGCAATAAATCAATTTATCCGGCTAAATTCTAGCTTTTGGTACTTATCTTAAGATTTGTCTTACAAAATAGGATTTTCTCAGTTTTAATGATAGCTCGAGGATAAGCCATTACGAATTAGGGATACAAATTCGTCTATATCCTATCATGAAGTTGTATAGATGTCTCATATTTGCCTTCAACTGACTTGAAAGAGTCAATAGTTATATGAGCAGCTTGAATGTCTGAGAAAGTTAATGTCTGGTGTAATGCCCGAATTTGCTAGCTAAAATTCATAATTACAGTAGAATACCATCATTCTGAATACAATAGAATAAGCAAGGAAGCTATTACAGAAAGCAATAAGTTATTTATTGGAAATCAATAGAAATATTAATACTTCTGTTATCGCCTTATATCGAGTCTTCCTCAGTACTACCGAAACTGCAACCTTATCAAACTGCTGTAGTATCAGCTTAAATGATAACAAATTGCTATATACATTTCGAATGATTAATTTAATTGTTTATCTTCGTGATTTATCTTCATTCCCGATATCGGTTTAGTATTATTTTTCTCTATAATTTCGGATATGTGGAAACTCTGAAGGATTTAGAAATTTTTAAGCCATCAACGCATTTATATGACATGTACTTCCATTTATCTAGATATGGAAATTCATCATCAGCATATCCTAAAACAGACTGGTGGTGATTAATTAAAATTGGAAGTCAATTACTGTTTTAGATTCCCGACTAAGTTTAGGTTTCGTACCTTGTGTAGATCATTAATCAAGTCTCCTCCTTTCGGATTTCTATAATCCCGCAGAATAAGCAGTAGGCCAAAAGGCTTCTGTATCAACACTGTATGGATACCAATGTGATAGGTATTTATATATTTAGATAGTATTCGAAGTTTAAAGAAAATCGTTGAAGCCGTTTTAAAGAAAATGTAAATAATCAGTAAAACCGCATTTACCGGTTGATGGGTTATGGCCGAAACCTTCTTATCAACCCGGTGGTGGTGTCTAAACGGAACACCAAGTTTGAGCTTTCCGCGATTTTCCATTTTTTGAGATATATCGATCGTACACATACACACAAACATACATACCATTTTGCTAAAATCTCTTTTTTCATACTCAGGGACCTCAAAACATGTCTTTCCAATGAAAACTGAGTTTCGAAAATTTGTCATGATCGCAATACTTGTACATGGCAGAAGGGAAAGTAAAAATCTATAAAATGTGGCTCAATATCCTGTTATAAGAATAAGCAATATCCAGTAAGTAAGGTAAGTATACCCAATCAATTTTCATTCCCATTCAATAACCTCTCCTGCTTTATCTGACGATTTAGCACAAGGCGTTTATTGCCGGCATATTGTGGCGAGAGTGGAGAATTTTTTTTAATATGCGCGTTGTTTTCTTTTTTATCTACGCGATATAAAAATTAGAAAAATATTTTCAGACTTTTGAATTTAATTATAGAAATGAAATATGAATAAATTAGTATAATATGAACTATTCAGATGTAGTTCTATAATATGAACTAATGTAGATTGTTAAAAATAAGTGCTCTAGTTTCTGGAACTTAGAAAATACGCTTTATATATAATATATAAATATATATATATATATTTAAAAAATCTATGGCGCTACAGCCTATGAAGGGCCAAGGCTTGCCAGACGGCGATTTGAATGGTAAGCCCGCCGCAGTTCCCACGCCGTTTAGTTCTGGCTTTCGTTACCTAAGGCGCTTGCTTACTAACTACAGCTTCCCACTTTTTATCAGGATGCTGTGTGAACACCGACTTTGCCCTCACGGGAATTGAACCCTGAATTCTTGCAAGAAAGGCGAGTGCGCTAGCCACTAGACCAACGCGTGAGAGAGACTGACAACATTACATTATATTAATTGAAAACTATTGATTTTTTTCATTTTTATGAAACTTTGATTTTGTTAGCTTAAAATGTATCTTTTATCTTTATTATGAAAAATAATAGGAATTTTTTTATAAATAAATACATAATGCACGGTTGAAAATACAAAACAGTGAAAAATTACATTTATATCAACATTATATACTACCAAATTTTTCTATGTATTAGCAAAGACTTCTAAGTGTTAGAAAATAGTACCATGTATACAAAGAGGCAGCATAATAAACACGTTTATTGAGGAACCCAAATAGTGCTTATGTTTCCCGTGTAATCTATAAAACACTTATTTTGCTCTATGCTCAATTCTTGAAGAACATTATTTTAAATGTCTCGACAACAATGTGTTGAAAGAAGGAATTAAAAAATTGTGCAACATGCTACATTTTGCAACGCACAACTTTAGAAAATTGAAAAATGTCATAAGAGGACAAATTTACTAATAAAATTGAATAAATGACAAAAAATAAATCAAACAAACGTAAGAACATATGTTGTTAGTAATATATTGGAAGTATAGTGATAAAATTCCAGTGTTTCAATAGCGCACGTATTCCTCTGGAGATATCTCTAGACACAGCTATAGTTCCGTTACCATCCGCTGAGCGACTAACATTCACACAATTGTAACCTACGTGAGTTAAAGATAGAAAACATTATTAAATTGTCTTTATTGTTTTATAATAATGTAATTGAAATTATTATCTAAATTGTTAGATTTGTTCTGAGGCAGGTGTGCCTCAGGGCAGTATCCTCGCACCTATTCTCTATACAATATACACTGCAGATATTCCTACCCGAACTGACACCCTTCTTAAAACCTATGCAATTCTGACACTGCAATTCCCTCACCTCATCCTGTTCCTGTAATTTCATATAGTAACCTACAAAGTCATTTAACAGAAATAGAAATCTAGTTTAAAAAATGGAAAATCCAAATCAACGAAAGTAAAATTGTCAACAAATCACCTTCACATTACGCCGGATAACTCTTCCACCTCTATTCCATGTTCCATTTTCAATTGTTGATGTCGTCCACTACCTTGGGCTGTATTTTGACGAGAGGTTAACTCCATCACGATGTATGCATCATTTCTTAAACCAATATAGAATACGGTCTTCATCTGTGGGATTCAACCAGGCGTTCAAACCTCCAACGTATCCAATCCCAACAATCCAAAATCCTTAGAACCAGTTTTTTCTTTTTGAAGGGGGGGCAATGGACTGCGACCTTTTGATCTATTGTGCTGTGCCCCCTCGGTGCCGCAGGTTATTGCTCAAAGCACCCGAACAAATATTATTTGAACATGCGTTCTACAAAACCTCCATCAGGTTGAGATCTCTGAGGAATCCCAATACCCTGATAGGCTCTAGAGAGGGTATAGCCCCTCCTCCATCTGGTAGGTTTTTGAATCTTCTCTGAGTGGCAGCCTCGCAGTCTGTTAGGAGATGTAATGGAGTTTCCTCCAACTCCCCACAGAATCTGCATGAACTGTCATTTTCCAAACCCAGCTTCACCAGGTGTCCTCTAGTCCGCAAGAACGCGGAGCTTGTTCTTACTCAAGCCGATGCAGGCCTCCGATCTCCGCTGGTTATAATTTCCCAAGCAGATCTTGGCCTGCCGCAAACCGGGAAGGGAGTTGAGATCTCCTCGCCTCCTTCTCCTTCCTAAGTTCCTCCAACAGAAACTGGTCGCTAACCCCACAAAAAAGGTTCTGGCAGGGAGACGGCCATCTCATTCCCTTCAATGCCAACATGCCCCGTCACCCTCCCAAGGGTAAATTTATTCCTCCTGCATAGATTCTTGAGTTTACCTAGACATTCCCAGACCATTTTAGAGCTGATAACTGAAGTATTCAATGCTCTAATCGCTGTTTGGCCATCGGAAAGGATTACAATCTCCTGATTCCTATATCCCCTATCGAGGTTAAATTGAACGCATCTTCCAACAGCGTATATCTCCGCCTGGAAGATGCTGGGAAACTTTCCCCAGTCCCTCGAGGGTCTTAGATCCATCAGTATACCATTTAATGGCATGTTCCTTAATGCCCAACAGAGCGGATCCTTCGATTCATCCACTTTTGGTGCCCAGCTTCAGAGAGAAATTTTTAAGGAAGCGTATTTCTTAATCATGCTATCTCTAGGCAGGTGCCAGGTAAGGGGGCCCAAAGGTAAAGATAACCTCTCCCAACACCCAGGCCCCTCTCTTCCTGCACCACCCCTAAAGATCCTGAGAAGAGCTCCCTTCGCCACCCTTTCCACCCTTAGAAACATAGTTAATGCTCCCTATTATGTATCAATTTCAACAATCCAAAGGACCTCAATATCCCTTTCCTTAAAGATATCATCAAAATCTGTTACACAAAATTCCATGAACGTTTATCCAGTCATAACAACCCTCTCGTTCGTCGATTCTCATCCCGGACTCTCTTTGATAATCCTCTGAGATGTCTGCGACGAATGTGGCCTCATGATCTCCTAATAGATGGAAGTAACTAAACTTGTAAGGAGTGTCACCTCTAATTTATATTTTGTTTTGTTTTATTTTATTTTATTTACTATATATTGTTCTCATCAAATTTACTTATGACAATAAATCTATCGTTGTAAATAAATAAATAAATAAAATAAATAAAACGGTTAGAGAGAATATTATAATATCTTTTCCCCCTGCAAGTAAAAAAAAAAAAACTGAAGTAACCACTGGTATTGCTGGAAGAAATTTGACTTGTGGAGACATAAACTAAGTTTTGCAAACATCGAAAGAATAAAGTAGGCACTCAATCAACCTCGGGCTCCTCCAACTTCCTAGAGAATTTGTGAAGGACGTTGCGAGAAACTTGGTGCCATCCAATATCGCGAAGAATTAATATCGCTAAGGCGTGAATGACCTCCGCTGTAGATGCGCCGCAAAAAAAAAAAAAATTGATATACAGTTGCGAGCCCGACAGCAAACACCTGAACTGAAAAAGGATTTGGGTTCCCAGCATCTCGCAACATGCTAAACATAACTCCCCCAATAAATTTAATCGCCATTTGTCTGTCCTTGGCTATTTATCAGCTATTGAGCCAAAAATTTAATTTAAAATATAAATAAAACTAAATTTATATTTAACTTCAACAAAAACCTCATTAAAACATATACTCAAAATCTAATTAAAATTATACAAATTAATGGGACAATATTTCCCTGCCAAATTGGTTAATTTAAAAGGGAAAAATTTCATTTTAGAATTGTTATTGGAGAAGTTTTATTGTTTATTATGTATAAAGTTTGGACAAACACATCCAGTTGTGACCATGGTGAAAGATGATACAGCTACTGTCGGAAATGTGCTCTAACTACTGTTTACCAACTGTCAACAAACTGCGCTTTGTTACTGGAAAGGTTTACTTCCTCTTTGAGTCTTTATTCTCAACACATCCTTCTCTACTAAATAATGTAATAGTCTTTCTATAGATTTTTGTTTACAATCTTAGATTTCAAAGAAAATAGCAATTTGTCCGTATGTGCCTGTCGTTTTTTGTTTGTATGTGAGTGGAAGGTGTGTATGTGTTTTCTTTTTATACTGTAGACGATATCTCAAAATAGCAAAGTGCTCAAACTTGGCATTACTTTTGAGTAAAATGGAGTTTTTGAGATTCTATGGGGTAGAGTTGACATTAAATACTCTTCCAAATACTTTTTCTCAATACCGTCCAAATTAAATATGTTGCAGAAATTCCAAATTTAAAGTAAAATGTTTTAATCGTAAGTGGGAATTTCCGGAACATTTTGTTAATATTGCGTAATTATAATATACCCACATATATAATACACGTATATATAATACACCCACAAAATTTCTCTTACACCAGTTTTCAAAATTATAATTAACAAACTTTATAGTTAGTTCACTAAATTTAATGAAATGGACAAAATCACAAAAACTGAAAAAACTTCAGTAAAAACACACTTACGGTTTACTAATTTTCTTGAAACTCATAATTTCAACAACAAATTTAATTCTAATTAATATTATTTAGATGACAGAATTGTATAATAAACTAAACTAGTCCCTTTCGAGGAAACCGTAACTCCAAGCCCTCCACCTAAAGTACTCTTAAATAAATTGTTCCAAATAAAAGTTATAGCTGTTTGTAGGTGTAGTTGATATTTCAAGGTTAAAGAAAATCGTTGAAGCCATTTTTGAGAAAATTGCAAAAAAGTAAAAAAAAAACCTCAGTAAAGCTGTACTTCCGGTTGAGGAACATTGCCAGAAATCTACAGCCAGATTCCATGGTGATATCTAAACGGAATATGAAGTTTTACTTTTCGTTTTTGAGCCATGCTGTTCTGTTCACACATACACATACCATTTTCTAAAAACCACTTTTTTTTTTTTTTTTTGGACTCAGGGGACTTGAAAACGGATATTTCCGGTGAAAACTCGATATAAAAAATTTGACACGATTACAATACTTTCTCTTACGTACGAGGAAGCAAGAGAAAGTAAAAATTATAAATTCCTAATGATTGTTTTTTTTTTTACATTTTCGCGATTTTCTCAATAACGACCGCAGTGGAGTACTTTAAATTTGGTGCACTAACAACTCATTTGAAGACAAGCAATATGGCGCCATGTTTACTTTATGGACATTGCTCGGTGACGTATAGCAGCTAAATGGTTATGCCTGCATAGGTATATATTTTGTGGGCACCAGCGTTGTAAAACTGCATAATAAATGCAGCACAGACTCAGACACTGCTTTATATCTAACATTTGTCTGGTACAGCCTCCCCACAGTAGGACAGGTATTGGAACTGTTGAGTCAGAGCATTTTGTAGCGAATTTTCTGAAAAGGAGCTAACTTGTTTCAATTATGAATTGATCTCCGACTGAGGTGGTCAGGGACTCCGTTTTACTTTATATTTTTTAATCCCCATATTTTTTATATTATTAATTTCCTAAACAATTTTTGTAGCTATTTTAACATGGATTCTATTTTGTCCCATTAGCAGAAATGGCCAAAAACAAAATGGCGGACTTACATTGGATCTTTCATTTTTACATCTTTTGCCTTCTTTTTCAACAATGGAATGAAAATTCTGAGTTTTCTCTTTAAAACAAACAATAATTATATAAAACATTAAATAAATATGTTAGAAATAACTTGACCTTTTGCATTTTTTATAAAAAAAAATTTATTCTACAATTTGATAATTTAGAAAATACCTACGAAGGGAAAATTAGTAAAAAAAAAAATTCTAAACTAGATTTTCCAAAGAAATAATTAGCTAAAAATAATTAGCCAATCACAGTGTGGAAGTAAGGTGTCAAATGTTGGTACGGTCTACATGATAATTGTAAATTTCTGATTGGCCTAACATTCACTCATATTTCACCCCTTCTGTTCTACCTGTGATTGGTTAATTATTTATAGCTAATTATTTCTTTGAAAAAACTAGTTTATTTATTTATTTTTTTTTTTTAAATAATTTTCCCCTTTCTAGGTATTTTATAAATTATCAAATTGTGTAATAATAATTTTTTTATAAATATTTATAACATATTATTTACTGTTTTATAAATTAATGTGAATGTGTTTTATAAATTCGAAATTTTCATTCCATTGTTAAAAAAGAAAGCAAAAGAGAATTAAGGAGAAATGCAAGATGCAATGTAAGTCGGCCATTTTGTATTTGGCCGTTTATACTAATGGAACAAAACAAAATTGATGTTAATCACACACAAAAAATTTCTCCAATGAATTCATAATATTCAGTTGAAAAACTTTGGTTAAACCTGGATTTTCAGCCAGTCATTATATGGTCATTAATCTTATGTAGGTTGTGCCCTCAACAATTTATTGAAAGAATACTGTGAAGATGATAATCGACGTAACGGATATTTAGCGAGGATAATTCAATCAAAATCTAGTTTCTTGCAACAACCTAAAAAACGGAATCAAACTAATTATTATTAATGCAATTAAACAAATAAATTATAATAAGAAGAAGTGTTAGAGTTCGAAATACTGCAGACTTCGTAACTATGTAAATGAGTAAGAGAAAGTCATGTGAGTGTTTCACATCAGATTTTTTAGGAAATATGGTTTAACTAGAAGTGTAACCGACTCAGAAAGCTTTCTTTCATTTTCATTTTTTTTGCAAAATTTTCTTTAAACTCAGAACCGTTTATGGATGTTGATGCGCTGCTCTTATTTTTTAAACTTAAGGTGCGTCAACATCTATGGTCATTGCCGCCCGGAGCCTTCTCAGAGCACTGCCGGCCTCCTGCCCATCACCGAACAGTGAGCTGTAGAGAGGCTCCTAGGAAGAAAAAAAATCTAAGGGTAGCAATGGACTCGAACCTGGGTCCTCCGTGTGGGAGTCCAACGCGCTAACCACTTAGCTAATCTCTTCCCTTCGCTGCTCTTATTTCATACTTATTATGAAATATAAGTACTAATATTTATACTAATATTTTTACTAATATTTATACTAATATTTTTACTAATATTTTTACTAATATTTATCCTACTCTACTATAACCCTGCCCGTGCAGGCATCCCTCAAGGCTCCATGTTTAGTCCCCTTCTACATGCCCTCTACGTTGCAGCTATCCCGCCACAATCAAACACTATCCTCTCTATCTTCGCGGATGTTACCGTAATTCTCTCTCCAAATCCTGATCCCAACATTGCTCATCGTTCACTTCAGTCCCATCTCAATTCTCTAAAAATGTTAATTCTGCTTAAAAATGAAGCCTATCTCCTCCTCCATTGCATGGTATTATCTCCTCAAATTCCCCAGTGACAGTGATAGCTATACTGGACCTGGATATAATATTCATCCTGGATGTATAATGAACTTTTATTTAATGTTCATGAAACTGTACGAGTTAGCTGGTGATATGCCTTACAACTAACTAATATAAAACTTAAAAAAAAAAAAAAAACTGCACGTTGATTATGTTGATAGTGGCAAAAATTAGAAATAGTAACTCAAAGGATGTAAAAGCACTAAAACACTAGTATACTATTTGAAGGGTAAATTAAATTTAAATCCTTTGTCAAGCGTACCTATTCTGGCGTTTCTTACAATTCTGCAAAGAGTTACTAATATAATTAGTTTGAAGAGTATGAAAACAAAAAGAATAAATATATTATATGTGTGTGCAGTGAACTCTTTCAAAGTGTAATTGAAAATGAGAATCTGTCTAGTACACTTCTCTTTTATTCTAATTACACAATCGTATTAACAAATTTGTTGCTAATTATGTTGTCACTTTAAGCCAACATGTATGCGGGATGTAATTTACAAAAAAAAAAAAAAAAAAAGAATTCTCTCTTTTTAATTATTTACTTTTAATTACATTCATGGTTTATATATATTTTTTTTCTTCACAATTAATGTAGTTTCTTTATTTAAAATGTTCTCTTTCTATTGTATTTTTATCTATTTAATTAATGATGGTACATTTTCAAAATTACAATTTAAAATACTTCAACATTCACCCACATATTATAATTTACGTTATAAAAGGAAGTATTGCGATTTTATGAAATATAAAAAAAATTGATGTATCACCCGGAAAATATATGGTTTAAGGATTCATAAAATCCGAAAAAGTGATTTTTTTTTTCGAAATTGATTTCTTTTGCTTTGATTATTGCATAAGTTTTTGACCGGGTATAACATGAAGGCTTATTTTGTCAAAGCTAAAGGCATCCTTCTTAGCGCCTAATATCTTGTCTTCCGATCCTACTTTCTCTGGAATCACGGAACACCCTACTCCACTATAATAGTGCCCTTGCAGGCATCCCACAAGGTTCTATGCTTAGTCCTCTTCTACTTACCCTCTATGTTGCAGCTATCCCGCCACAATCAAACACTATCCTCTCTATATCCTCTCTACCTTCGCGGATTTTACCGCAATCCTCTCTCCAAATCCTGATTGCTCACCGTTCACTACACTCTCATCTCAATTCTCTAAAAATGTGGCTTGATAAAAAGTGAATTCAAAATAAACGAAAATAAGTGCAAGTACATAGCATGCACGCTACACCATTAAATATTCCCGTCTATCTACCTCAACAGATTCTCCACGTCGACAGAGTACGTTACCTTGGACTATTCCTTGGTAAATCACTTACCTGGAACCCCACATACTAGACAAAAAACTTATAAACTTTTCTCAAGACTCCTGGACAGACGTTCTAAACTGTATTTAAAAAAAAAAACAAAAGACTTATATTTAATAATTATTTGATTGATCTGGACTTATAGGCTGAAATTATGGGCTTCGTCTGAAAGTTAAAATAGTCAGCGAATCCATCCAAAATCCCCAGAAAAATAATAAATATTCCCTGGTTTGTATTCTTAAAATTTCTTTCATCCGCAATCTAACGAAATCCCTTTTTTCCCCAATTTCATTCATCCATATAAGCTTATTTCAATCGCTAATCATTGAACATCTCCATTCTAACACCATCTCAAGAAAGCCGCCCAGATGGCTGAAGAGAAAATGGCCTAGAGATCTCTGCTTTATGAAAAAAACAAGTTAGTGGAGTGTCTGCACTGGGTGGCTTTTCCAAACAGTAAACCCCATTATATTTTAAGCTATACTGTCATACTTTTCTTGTTACACCTTGTATTGTAATTGAGAATATCAATAAAAATCATAATAATAAAATCACCAGTCACAGATTATGTGATTTTTTGTGGAGATGTTTATGGCATTGCCCTACTCCTTGACAGACTTTCTAAACTTTCTTTAAAAAAAAACAAAAGACTATTATATTTATTATATATTAACCAACCTCAATAATAATAAAATTAACTTAAGGCGGGTGTTAAAATTCATGAAGTCTTAAAAATATGGTCGTTTTTTTAAGAGAATTTTCTCACATTTATTATCGATGCTAGTATAATGGATGTTGTGTTAGGTGGAGAGAATTTGGGTTTGGTTGATGATATGAGAAGATTTGGTTAAACTGGTTAACTATGTACAATAATAATAAAGTGACACAGTCTGCCTGGACTTTACAATAGAGAATGGTATGTATGAAAGGTAGAGTGGTATGAAAATGACACGAAGTGGATGATGAATTATAGTGAACTATATTGAACTGTATCAAACTGAATTTAACTGTATATCTCTGGACTGTCTGTCGCTGTATTTATACAGTTTCTCCCACTCCAGTCCGAGAAAGTGCTTGGGTTCATTTCTCTTCACTTTACTCTCTTTGGTTGCTGTTACACTAGAAAATCAAAAATAATTCAAAGTTGGAAATATTTGGGCGCCCAAATGTAGAAGGAAACTTTTCGTCACTTTAAATAAATTGTCTTTAGCATTTTTTTTAAAATTCATTGTCAAAATGTATTAACTAATTGCAAAATTTTAATCATCCAAACGTACAAATAAAAATAATAGGTTAATAAAACGGGAAAAATGGCAAAGTTTCGTACATCACATCAAAATAAAACAATTTTTTACCTAGAAAAATTAAAATATATAATAATAATAATTAAAATAATCATAATAATAATGAAATAATATAATAATAATAATATAATAATAATAATTAAAATAATAATAATAATAATATAATAATTAATAATAATAAAAATAATAATAATAATGAAAATAATAATAATAATAATGAAAATTCATCAAATAAAAGTAGAATAAAAAAGTAATTTAATTCACTTTAGCAACTCAACGTTCAGACGCTGTCAGACAAGTTGACATGACACAATTTAATAATTGTAATCTCTTGAGTTTGATTTCAATAAAAATTTACTCCATGGAATTTTACATAATTAAAATAATTATTCAATCTCAATGATTGTGAAAAACACACATGTATATATATACACGCACACACACACACACACACACACACACATTGAGAGTTTTTTTCTTTTTAGTATTTTTATAGTATTTTTTCCTTCTTTTTCTGCGCTGGTAATGTGGAAGTATTGCTATTATAACAAATTTTTGTTACCAAGCTTTCACCAGAAATACAAGTTTTCAGTCAACCAAAAGTTACGCACTTTATTGAATAGATTTGTTTACTTTCTTGCGATATTTTCGGAAACGGCTCCAATTTTTTTTTTTTTTTTTTTTTTTGAACTTGCCTTAACAAATATGCGTATAATGTTAGAATAAATCCGTAAATTTCGGGGTTTAAAGAAACTTTGTGATTTTTATATATAATTACTTTAACAGCCGTTAGATTTTTCTCCATCTCTATTACAACCATGATTTACTGAATGAGGATTACGATATATTTGCCTTAAAATTAAAAAAAGAAAAGAAAAAAGAAATTAAAACGTAAGGCAAAGTCCGCCAGGTGTGGCCTAATGGGGCCCTTGTCTGTTGTTACTTCACAAAGTCAAACATGACTCATACGAAAATTGATTTTTGACTGATGATGAAATTATAATATAAAACACGATATTTGGTAGGATATTACGCGATAGATTTAGTTTTAATTTATAATAATAAACTTATTGACCAACGATTAAAACGATTCATTCAATGACAAATCCCAATTAATCGTTAATCACCAATTAATCTTCGCGTTGTTTAAATTTAGAGTTAATTAAACTTAGAGTTAATTGATAAAAATTATTTCAAACATTGGCATAATTATTAATTATTAGTCTGATTAAATTTACCAAATTGTACAATAGAAACCTTATGGTATATTTACTCTTAAAATATATATAATAAACACTATATTTTACTTATAACTTTTATAAATGTTAAAAACTTTGTAACTTTAAATAAAGATGGCGCATGTCAAACTTTTCTTTTTTTTTTTTATGAAGCGTCGCACATTTGTCCCTTAACTAAATTTCACCGTGTAGGTCACTGACCGAAGTTGATCAAAGTTGAATTATAGAATTGATAACGAAGTTTTCAATGTAGGTGGTAGGAGGAATGATCGAGTCAACTTGTACAAAAATCTAAGGTGTTTCACTTTCGAGGAAATTAAATTTTCTAACTCTCAAGTTTTATTGGAGCAAAACTTTTTCAATTTTTCATCGGAACTTTTTTTTTTCCTTCCCCTAAAGAAAACGTAAAAATAATCCTTTAAAAATGAATTATTATTATTTCGTAGACAGTTTATATGTGGAAAAATCTTTATTAAAGATGAAGGTAATTTAAAAAAACAAAAAAAACAAATGATTTTCACTTTATTAAATTTGATTTTAATGTAGTTTCATAGAAAAGTTTTTAATAAGCCCAACAGAAAATATGTGTTTACAAGATTACTGGTGGTGGTATATTTTGCCTTGAAAGTCAGGTTTTAGAAATAATATTTCTATATCAATGTGCATTATTTATTGAGTGTGCATGATTTTTTTGTAAAAAATTTTCTCTTTTTTTGAATACGTTACGATTGATTTATTAAAATTATTTTGACAATCGATTAATTGAGAACTTTCTTTGAGATATACAATTTAGCCAATGTCTATAGAAGAATAAAATAATGGCAATATGCCTTAAATTCAGCTAGATCTAAAAAGGTTATATCTATGTCAGGGTACGTCTTAGATTACTAAGATCTTGTGTCTTTATTCCCAAATTAATGCCTGAATATTCTAGAGGACTAGAGAACTATATTCACTCAGTCTGAAGAAGTCTATCGACTTTCTAATCTGGTACCAAGTCATATTGCAATCGTTGGAAATGAGGCGTGTTGTTTTTTTTCTATTTTAAGGCTCTTCATTTGAATTTTTTGGAACCCTGGCTTCAAAAATGGCGAATAAAAATCAATTCACAGAAATCACGGTACATAGTGAAATGTATGAATGTGGTATGTGTAAGAACAATGTCTTGGTAGTAGTGGCTTGTGGCGTGAGCGGTTTTGTAATGGGGCTTGTGAATTTGTATGTTTAAGATAGAGCTAGAAGATTAGAAATAGAGAATAAGAACCACTTTTAAATAAATAATTTAAGTAAATTTACAAGGTAATTAATTGTGAATCTCGAATTAACTAATAAATGCACTGAATGAAATAATTAGTAACTAGATTGATTTAACTCAAATATTTTAACTTATAACTGGCACTGATGCTAAGAGAGCGATTTCTGATACAAATGTTCTATTTCAATGTCTAATTCAGACTGTCTTGTTTGAAAGCAGAATTTAGACTCTCTTTTGAACGAATGCGTTCTCTCGGTAGTTCAAATCCTCCCCTGTGAGAAGGGGAAAGAAGACAAAGCTATGTTCTATGACCTTTTCTGTAACCGTGTCTTCTACCTTGGATGTTTTATCCTTTTTGCTAACCAACTTGGATTTTTCTTTCAAATCATGTTTATAGATATAATTTCTGGCATCCATCACAATAGTCTTTACACTAAAACGAAAAACTCTTGCAGCTGTCTACTTATGTAGCTCACCTATGCCCTCAGCAGACCATGTGCGTGCCTTGAACTGTACCTGGACAAGCGACTTACTTGGAATCCCCACACAAGACTTAAACGCATTAAACTGAATAACAGATAGAAAAAGACTACTCGACCAACGCTCAAATCTAACACTTTACAATAAAAGACGACTGTATCTGTCTCTTTTGACTCCCATATGGACTCAGTGATTCGAACTTTACGGAACTGCAAACGATCTAACATTAACAAAATACAGACCCTACAATCTAAGATCCTCCGCTATATCGTAAATGCACCCTTTTTGGTCCAGTAATGTAACTATCCACAATGACCTCAAAATTCCATTCGGTTTGAACTTGCCAAAACTCGTTACAACACATCCTAACCCTTAAGCCACAAATTTCTCTTCAACAACATTTCCTTCTAATCCTCACAGAGGCTGAGACGCCGTTGGCCACGTGACCAATTGACCATCCTTCACAACTGTCACGCCATTTGTATATGTTTGTTCATACATCACATTTACTTGTGGTTCCTTATAGATAGAACAGTTGTAAATATTAAATAAAAAAAACGTTATAAAAAAAGAATTTAAGGCTCATCAACATCTATAGTCATTGGCCCTCACTGCCGGCACTTCTCTTGCTAAGATAACACTGTCTACCACCGAACACTGAGCTGCAGAGGCTCCTAGGAAGACAAAAACTTAAGGAACAGCACTGGACTTGAGCCCGGAGTATCTCTTTCCTTAGAGAGTCATTTATTTGTCATACCAATAAATGCATTCATACCAATAATTTCCTTTGATATTAATTTCTTTTTCCCCATAGTAATTCTGTCTTGCCCATTCTCTTGTGGCGTCTTTGATGTAATGTTGTCCGTGTCCTCCCCATTTGTGGATTTCCTGCCTCGTTTCAGTCTACTATTTCTGATTTCTGAGTACATTCTTCTATTTCATGGTTTTAATATCCTATTTTTTTGCAAACATGTTACTTGATTTACATTTATTTTCATCAACAAATTACTGCTTTGTGGTTTGCAGCATTTGTTGCTTCAAGGCTGATATTTGTTGTTTTTTTTTTACCTAAACATGTAGTCTTTACTGTTTTTCGAGTATTTTCTCCAGTTATTGAGGATTTTGTTGTGGTTGCAACTTTGGGTTACAGGTTATGATAATATCATTATTATTACCGTCCTTTATAATATGACAATATAAATTAGAATAATAAAAGATGTTAAAACATAATTTGACATATATGTATTTAATATTTTGCAGGGGTGTAGTAAGATGGGCTTGGCGTGGGGGCTGGTCTGGGTTGTGTGTATGACTGGCGCCCTGGCAAACCCAGAGGCTAAACGTCTCTATGATGATCTACTATCCAACTACAACAGGCTTATTAGGCCCGTCGGCAATAATTCTGATCGACTTACAGTCAAAATGGGCCTTAGATTATCTCAGCTCATCGACGTTGTAAGTACTTACATATAATTGATTCAATTATAGTAAATATATATATATAGTTCATATCTATTTAGTATTTCTATACAATATTGTAAGTCAAGTATATTTGGAAATTTTCATGGTAAAAGAAGCAATATAAAAATAGTAAACAAATTCATATATTTTATAGATAAAACCACTCTTATTAATAAATAAAATGCAATGTAAATAAAAAACATTAGAATAAAAGACATTAGTATTCCTTATTTTTTAAAGCGAGGAGAAAAAGGTTCAAAGCAAAACTATATAGAGCCACCCCAATGTATTCAAGTTTCCAATATGTATCCAATTGCAACATTGTTCACTAACTTCGTTTGCCTACAAACTTTTTTTTTTTGCAACTTAACATACATTAGTGATAAGCATAATGAGAGAAATATATTTTTACGATATTTAAGCTTTTTGATGTATGTTTTGAAAAAATCTAGAAAATGTTTGATATTAATTGTAATTAATTTAATTACTAACTAATTGTTTTATGTATATTATTACTTATTATTACATGACGGGGGTTAATGCAATGCCTCCTTGAGACTAGTACTATCTTAATATAGCCTTATCCAGCTAATCTACGCCAGGTGAACTTAATATTGTTCAATTCAGATTAAACTAAAATATTCTCTTACGCCTATATGGGACATTTTAGATTCGGTTACCTCATACTCAAATTTTTGGATAGTTTTCTTCCTCCCACAGTCCTTTAAACATGAAGAATGTATTCTGCACCTATCTAAGACTCAGCAGTTTTGGTCAATTCAAACATTGGCACAATTATTAATCATAAGTCAGATTAACAGAAAGCTTATGGTGTACTTAGTCTATTCAATAGACAGACAGTATATTCAATTGTTGCCGACATTTTTACTTTCTCTAACTGCTACTTAAGAGGAATTATTGTAATTGTGTCAAATTTTCGAAATCAAGTTTTCACCGGAAATATCCGTTTTGAGGTCCCCTGAATCCAAAAAATTAATTTTAGCAATTGGTTCGTGTGTGTGTGTGTGTGGGTGGGTGACAGCATATTTTAAAAACGAAAAGTCGGCAGAATGTTCAATAATTAATATTTCGTTAAAGTTCTACCAGATGAACCTGAAAGTAAGGTTTTCGTAAAAATCGTTCAAGCGAAAGTGCCACATTACTAAATTTGTTTTTTGCGATTTTCTCAAAAACGGCTCCAAAGATTTTCTTAAAACTTGGTACATAAACTACACATACAAAGAGCTACAGCTTTTATTTGAAATGTTTTTCTGGGAAAATTCATTTAAGGACAGTTATGGGGGGCGGAAAGGTGGGGTTACTGTTTCCTCTAAAGTGTTATTTCAGTTTATTACACAATTTTATCATCTAAATAATATTAATTAAAATTAAATATGTTGTTGAAATTGCGAGTTTGAAGATAATCGGGCGACCGGAAATCCGTTTTTACTAGAAATTATTTTTCAGTTTTCTCCAATTTTCTCTAAAAAGGCTTCAACGACTTTATTTAAACTTTGTATATGAACTACACATACAAAGAGCTACAACTTTTATTTAAAATATTTCTCGGGGTAAAGTCATTTAAGGGGGTTTCGTGGAAGGGGAAGGATTATGTTTTTCTCTTAAATACTATCTTAGTCGATTATTACAATTTTGCCATATAAAAAAATTCTGGTGTGAAACACTCACACAACATTCTCTTACTCCAGTTCTCAAAATTATAATTGACAAATTTTATAGTTTGTGTACCAAATTTAATGAAATTCGAAAAAACTGTTCAGTAAAAGCGCACTTCCGGTTAACTAATTTCCTTGTAACTCGGAATTTTGGCCATTCATTTATTTCTAATTAATTTTGTTTGGATGATAGAATTGTATAATCAACTATGATAGCATTTTAGTGAAAAACATAACCCCATTCCTCCTCTAAAAGTGCCATTAAATGAATTTTCCTAGAGAAATGTTTTAAATAAAAGTTGTAGATCATTGTATGTTTAGTTTTATATAATACGTTTCAAGAAAATCGTCGAAGCCATTTTTGAGAAAAAGCAAAACAGTAAAAAAAAAAAAAAACAAGTAAAGTGGTACTTTCGGTTGAGGAATTTTGTCAGATGCCCCACTGTCAGATGATATCCTAAACGGAATATCTAGTTTCAACTTGCTATGGTTTTTCGTTTTTGAGCTATGCTGTTAAACACAACCACTTTTCAGGACTCAGTGGCCCTCAATACGGATATTTCCGGTGAAAACTCGATATCGAAAATTTGACACGATTACAATACTTCCTCTTACTTGGGAGTAAGAGAAAGTAAAAATGAATTAGAAATGAATACATTGCCAAAATTCCGAGTTTCAAGAAAATTAGTAAACCGGAAGTGGGTTTTTACTGAACAGTTTATTCAATTATATGCATATTCAGTTATCTCCATAAAATCACCGACCAATTTAATTAAATTTTATATACTGTAACTATCAAAATTTGTCAGTTACAACGATTACAACAACTGCCATAAACTGCAGTAAGAGAATCTCGTGTTCGTGCCAGAATTTTTTTAATAGAGAATCAACAATAATAACTTTACTTTCATCTGTTTTAAAGTGAATATATGTTTTATTATAATTTCTACGGACGGTTTTTAAGTGATTATATATGCTTCATTTAATTCAAAGATATAGCTGATGAAGTGTGTCTTATTTACGTCATTACAACGATTTAAAGATTTTTAATAAATGATAATAAATGTTTTAAATTTAATATCTCTCCAGATTTTTTTTGATTGGGCCCATAGAACTAGAGAGCATCAGAGATATTTTTCGCGACAATCTGCTTCATTTGTGGTCATCGACCGATTTTGGGCGTTCGTTTTGATAAAACAGTGTCATAACACGGACTTGCATATAGCAATATCAGTGTATAAACTTGTAGGTTATAATGAGGTTATAAAGTTTTACAGGTTTTATTATTAAACTCATACTATTATAACCTTATAACCTCCCGCATACAGTCAACATGTGTGATGTAAGACATAAAACATTAAGTTGAAGGTCAAGTCTCTACACGAATTGGTAGCTTTACTCTAACGATGGATGAGAATCCAAAAACCGATCAATAATAAGCAAAATAAGCTACTAATATAGATAAAGTCCCCGATAATATTAGATAATTTATTGAATTGAACTGGTTGTTTTTTCGCAATGCTTAGCCAGAATTGTAAATCGGTTGCTTGTATTCCTCAAAGGTTCTTTATACTTTTATGTGATTTCTTAAATCAATTTTGTCGATTTTTGCCAAAAATGGTTCCTTCTAGGTAAATAGTTTGTGTCTCATTCTGACAGGACGAGATGAATAATTCATTAATTACAGAATTAGTGCAAACCTGATCTTCATGAGTACCGTAATAGTTTACCCATCTCATTCGATTTGAAGTGAAAGCATCAATTGAACGGTAATATTTAAGTCATCTCCTACAGCTTCTTTATTTTATAAATTTGTTAAATTTCCTTAAACGGAAGTGTTAAATGTATATATGTCATACAAAATTACAGCAGATTCATTTGCAATAGAATTTTGGGATAGCTGTCTAAAATTTTTTAAATTTATAAAATGAAAAAGATAATCTATATTTCGGTCAAGGTTAAACGCTATCTTTTTGATCGTATACAATAGTACAGATTAGCTACTGTAAAAGAACAAAGGTGAATTTTTTTTTAGTTGTTTTTATATTAAGTTCATTAGAAACTAAAAATAAAAAAACTCATTTGCTATGGAATTTCTAAATTTCTATTCGTATAATCTAATCTATTGCGGTGACAGACAGACGTCAACCAATACGTGAATTCACAGACATACAGACACATCTACCTAAGACGTCACAGCGTAGCAGCACTTCCTGCCACAACTGTTTCAACATTACATTCTAGGGAAGTCAAGACTCGTCCAATTACACCTAGCACAACCAAAGAATATAATTTCAGGGATAGGATCGACCATCATAAAATCGTCGGATTTTCTACTAAAGTAGATAGTATCTGCCACCTTGAAGAAGGCGATGTTCTACTAGCGTAGTCTGTCACACCACTCTTTCTCTTGTCCAACTGTAAAGTCTTTGCAGCATCTTTGCTTTAATTAATATATCAGTGAATCGTGAATTTACTTCACTTCTCTAACTCTCATATACCCCACAAAAAAAAAAAAATCTATTACACTAGTAACCGGGTAGTGCACTTAGGCCTAAGGTGAGCCCTTTGTGTTTCTCGGCTCAGAGGAATTATTGCCTCTGATAATAGATAAGATAATGTCAAAAATCCTCCTTTTGAAAATTCCACCCCTAACACTAGCAGCTGATACATATAAAAATCTGTAAAATGCAATGACCGGCCAGTCAAATTAAAGGGTCAAAATAAAACGAAAATATCGGTCCATTAAATTGATGCATATATTTAAATGTCTATAACCATTTTATATAAATCATTTACTTTATTTACTTTTCTGGTTTTCAATGTTTATAGGCATGCTCTTAATACAAACTACAGTCTTTGTTTTTATGCTTCTATAAAATTGTTAGAAATATTTTGTTTAAAATCTCCTGTGACAAATTATACTTCCAACTTATAAATTTTTATATATTTTTTGTAAATAACTGGAAAGCCTAGTTAGCATTAATATTTAAAAACCATTTGAAAACAATAAATATATCTATCTGTCCATTTAGAGGATAGTAACGAAGAGTATTGTTTGCTGAGATTGCTGAATAGCTAAAGCCAAGACTGCGATAGTCAGATTAGACTCTGGGAGACGAGAGTTTTGGAGGAACATTTGGAGTGCCTCCAGGCCAAAAGATTTATCAAAGGGACAAAGCGGAGGATTTCGGATTATCTCCTGTCACTGAGCAGGCTAAGATTGAGGACTTGAGTAGGTGTTAATGACTGGTGACACATCGGTGGCTAGTAATTTGCATAATATAGGTAGGACATCTAGTCCCATATGCCAGAATTATGATGATTGAATTAGAGAAAGTGTCTATCGCTATTTATGTCAGTGCCCCTGTTTCGCTGGTACTAGGTTTCAGATTTTTTGGAGATCCTCTTGAGAAAGCCTGGGAGCTAAAGAATATTGTAGACAAACCGGCAAATTATCGGGGGAGATTTCCTTAAACGGAAGCGTTAAAGGAATATTAGTTTCATTTGCAATAAGAATTTTGGGATAGCTGTCTGAAACTTTTAAAATTTATGAAATTAAGAAGATATTTCATGTTTCGGTCAAGGCTGTAGGGGGGGGAAATTGAGGGAATAAAAGCTACTTAGGCTTAGGTTCCACGCTGATAGGCGTCCATGACTTAATAATAAAAGCAAATACAAGCAATCAATGAAATAATGCGATATCTCTAAAGACAAGTCTACTGTATTAGGAGATTTCTACATTCTGACTGTCTATAGTGGACCATTCTTCATTCATTATACTTTGTTTAGTGAGCATATTAAAAAAAGTCTAGTATGAAACACTCGAATACGAGGCTACAAACATGGAAATATTGGTGACTAAGGACGAGATACAAAAGGTGCTGAAAAAAGGAAAAACGGAAAATTCTCAGGACCCGGGGGAGTCAGTCTGGACTTTTTAAATATGGAGGGCAGAAATACGAGTGTTGCTTAGCTTCTCAATAAGATAACTTGATGGAATGAAGTTAAGGTATGTTACACTAATATTTAAAAAAGATAATTAGAAGCTGTGCAGAAAATACAGTGGCATATCTATGGTCAACACGATAATGAAAATTTGAAGTAAATAAATAAAAAATAGACGTGAATAGGAATTTGTAGACACAGGAATTCACTGTTGGCAGACCGTTCATTAACGAAATATTGAAAACAAGGCAATTACTCGCAAAGGTGGACAAAACCGCATTAAAAAAATCTTATGACTCCTTGCCTCGGTAACATTTTTTGTATACCCTAAAATCAGCTAGAATTCGAGAATCATTTATATCCTCCACTCAGAAAATTTACTAATATCCACTGGTGGAACACGCTTCAAGTAAAAGCAGGTCCCAGACTCTCTAAAAATAATACACTCTTTCAAGAGGAGATACTCGCCCACACTTTTCAAAATATACGTATAGTTAAATGTTGATCTCACAATATGGAAAAAGAAATAAATATCACCCAAGCTGTGTAATGTAATTTAATTTTGTAGCAAATAATCATTGTCAAAGATAGAGTGGACATTGTGTATATGTTTAGAAAATTAAAAGAAGAGAATGGAAAGCGACAACAACATGGGAGCCAGTAGTAGTAGATGATGTTCAAATTAGGAAATCAATTACTTAAGTACCTAGGATCGAATGTTGATGATAGAGGCACGTGTGTTAATGGCATATTGAAAAGAAGTGGGCAAGCTCGCAAAATCAAAAACCATATTCAACTCAAGTTTATGGGGTGCTGAAATACTTCCAAGTACAAAAAAAAACATATTTTCAAGACAATCTTCCAAGCTAAAGCAATATACGGGAAATAGACTTGTATCATAAGAAGCAGTACTGATGGAAATTGCTAGGAATCGAAATTGATTTTCGGAAACGGTCTGCAGCAATCGAGGAATGCAAAAAGTAGGAAATTCTGAAATAAGAAACATACAATTTTAAGAACAAAAGGAAAACCTCCTCGAGGCAATAGAGAAGGCTGCGGTTTGTTTGGGCACGGAACAAGAATGGCGAAATGGAAGATGTCTTACGATGCGATATAAAAGATAACTGACGAAGATGAAAATGGATAATTGGGGCCAACGAAAGTATGGCTGGATAAAGGGCTTACACAAGAAGAGGTCTTCAGCAGAGATGAACTGAGGAAAAACACACTGCGTGTGAGGCGTGAACTCTCCACTCAAGTTTAGTTGGGCTCGATAACTATTTTTAGTGAAGAAATAAAACACACAAATGATTGTCTCTCACTAGAGAAATCATGCAATTATTGAGTTATAATCGATTAATTGTCTTCAAATTTGAAATACTAAATGTTTAGTTGGTTTTACCTAATATAGGCCATAAAAATCAAAACCAAAAATAAAAAATATACGATACTTTTGTGAGAGGCCATGACGTTGCGATCTCCAAAACTTTCTAATATTAGATTTAGCGGAAGAAATATTCAACCAAATGTGATAGAATTAATTGTACAATAGTAGTTGGGATACAAAGTTCAACAATTTACAATTGTGCAATAGTAGTTGATAAGATCAACTTTAAACTTTTGTCAAGGTCACTTGTTGCATCCACCTTGAAAAATTCATAAAGCTTGTAACATTAGTTCACCACCGTTAGAACAAGCAAGAGTCTAACTGGTCACATAACTCTTTAGGGGAAGTACCTCAATCAACACTGACAACCAACTTCTACATTAATTATGCTATCAAGAATCATAACTCTGTGCTTGGCCTAAAAACTCTCTTATAATTTGTACAGGTGTAATAATCGTGTAATCTGTTGAAATATTATTTTAGAGGTAGGCCTAATTTCATCTCTCCTAGAACTTCTATAAAACGCATTTTCCTTGACCTCAACAGTACTATTAGCAACCGCATCAAGGTGCCATCGCTGAGCCTCCAAGCGTGCCCACTGCAATGCATTGGCGAATGAGCTTCAACATTGACCATCAGTCCCTCGCATAGGAACTATCTCTAACGGTGAGAGAAACAGAATAAAAGCTGACAATCTTAGGGAGCCTAAAAATAAAGTTGATAAGATCAACTTTAAACTTTTGTCAAGGTCACTTGTTGCAACCACCTTGAAAAATTCATAAAGCCTGTAACATTAGTTCACCATCGTTAGAACAAGCAAGAGTTCTAACTGATGACATCACTCTTCAGGGGAAGTACCTCAATCAACACTGACAACCAACTTCTACATTAATTATGCTATCAAGAATCATCACTCTGTGCTTGGCCTAAAAACTCTCTTATAATTTGTACAGGTGTAATAATCGTGTAATCTGTTGAAATATTATTTTAGAGGTAGGCCTAATTTCATCTCTCCTAGAACTTCTATAAAACGCATTTTCCTTGACCTCAACAGTACTATTAGCAACCGCATCAAGGTGCCATCGCTGAGCCTCCAAGCGTGCCCACTGCAATGCATTGGCGAATGAGCTTCAACATTGACCATCAGTCCCTCGCATAGGAACTATCTCTAACGGTGAGAGAAACAGAATATAAGCTGACAATCTTAGGGAGCCTAAAAATAAAGTTGATAAGATCAACTTTAAACTTTTGTCAAGGTCACTTGTTGCAACCACCTTGAAAAATTCATAAAGCCTGTAACATTAGTTCACCATCGTTAGAACAAGCAAGAGTTCTAACTGATGACATCACTCTTCAGGGGAAGCATATCAGTCAACAATACAAATTTTACATTATTCACTCTGTGCTCGGCCACTCTACCCACTACAAAATTCTCTTTCTCCTTACTCAGTAAAATCGATAAATTGTAAATTTTGAGCAAAATATCAGTTCGTATGTTCCCATTTTCACCATCCATCATCCTTCATCCTACTACTACCATAACACTCATAAATAAGTTGCAACTGTAGGAAAAAATACGCTCTGTGGCGTAATTACAACCAAATCAAACTTAAATTCTAAGATTTACGTTAATTAATGATTACAAAATATTCTTCATGTAACGAGATAAATGTATTTTATTCTATTTATTATCCCAGTTTTTCTTATAAAATAATCATTCACTTAGTAAAAAAATGAAGACAACATTAAGGTTTTATCTAAACGACCGGAAATAGTTCATAAATATAAAGATAGTCTTTAATAATCTATGAGGGTTTTAGTTGATAAATATTTATCAATATAAGTATATTCCAAGGGAAGTATTAATATTTATTAGCGGGATCATGAAACCCATCAATCCTGATACATTTAATAACTAAAGTTTTATCTATTAATGAAGTATATTGATTTTTTTTTTTAGGTAATCAAAATACTTTATGTTCCCAACTAAGTTTTGTTTGAATTTCAAACAATCATTATGTGAAGTATGTGGCCGTGATAGATTTTATGTTATTTTATAATATATTCATTGTTTGAATTGTTTAAATAGGTTGCTACAAGAATTAATATTTATTCTGCATATAAGTTTTTATTGCATATAATTACCGATCGGTGTCGTCGACGGAGGCGGATAGCAAACATACTTTATTGAGTACTACTTATATATATATACATTAAATTAAGTCTAAGGCAAAGACCGGGAATCGAACTCAATACTACAATGCATCTCAGCTTTGCGGTCGGCGTCTGTAACCTCTTAGCTATTGGTGGCGCCTCCATCTCAGGTTGAAGTTCCCCTTTTATTTGCCACTATGCCCCATTTGTCGTCTGCGATGACATAGTTTAGACTTCCATATTTCAAAATTTAAGCTTTTTTTTTTCTCCTAGTTAAGTGGTTTGTTAAAATTAAAGACTAAATAATAATCACGAATCACTTTCTTTCACAAAGATGTATGTGTCCTTTAAACTATGCAAAAGAGTGTGGGTCCAAATTTAATTTAAACTTTTTTTTTGAAAAATTATTATCAGTTATTTTTATACCTTTTGATAGACAAATATATAACAATAATTGTTGAAAATGTGGGTGGTTCTGCAATGCTGGATAACATCTGGTATTTTGAACCGTCGTAGCATGCATATTGATTATGTTTCTGACCGGTTTCTGATTTTCATCCATCGTCAGAACATATTCACCAAGTTCGTGTAGAGAGTTCACTTCAACGTAATGTTTCTGTTACTTGTTGGTTTGTTGGTTGTATATATGTGGGAAGGTTATAAGATTATGTTACTTATGTGTGTTGTTTAATTGACAAAATGGAATTATTATAAATAATGATTAGACATTAGAAAATAGTGTATAATAAATAGCATGGTTTGAAGAATAGTTTAATAGTGTTGTTAAGTATGTTCAGTGTTTTATCAAGTCATTTTTATTAGGGAGGGAGGGGCGTTAAGTTATTTCATTATATTAGTTACATAATCTTATAACCTTCATAGTAACATAACCTTATAACCTACCCACATATTTACAACCAACAAACCAACAAGTAACAGAAACATTACATTGAAGTGAACACTCTACAAGAATTTGGTGAATTTGCTCTGATGATGGATGAAAATTCGAAACCGATCCGGAACATAATCAATATGCATGCTACGACGGATAAAATACCAGATATAACAATAATCTTTTTTTTTATTTCTATTTTTTTTTTTTTTTAATTATTTTGAACAGTAATTGAAACACGTGTATGCGTGTAAGATGCAGTGGTCGTATTTAAATGGAATGTCCCAAGTTTGAGCTTTCTATGATTATTCATTTTTGAGATATTTTGTTCAAACTCGCACACATATATATATAAGATTCATTCACTAGAAACACTCTATTCAAGAGATCTTAAAAACATATTCAGTATTTCAATAATAATGTCTATGCTGTGTTTTATTCTTTCTTCATTCTAAATATTCGTTACATTTTGTGTGTGCGTGTGTGTGTTTTTTCTATGTAAAAATTTTGGTTTAATTTGATCTAGTTAAGGAGGAACTTTGTAATTAATTTGTTCAAAAATGTACGAACAGGATAAATTAGTAAACCAGTTTATATAGTATAACGCAGCCACTGCTGCCATCTGGGAGAGAAAGCAGATACCTCAAGTTCTCCTAGTGGCTGGTAGGAAGCGCTGGCGGAGCTCTAGCTCTCTCTCTAGAAGAATCGAGAAAGTTCTAGACCCTTCTCCAGCGGTATATATAGTGGGACAACAGAATGTCTATGAGAGTTTTTCTAATTACATACGAAGTGTACGTCTGTGGAATGTGTAAAAAACAAAGTGGACAATGTGAACGTTGAGAAAGTGGTTTAAACTGTGAATTCTTTATTATTAAGTGTTGTATTTATAATTTATTGTGTAAAACAATAAATTGGTGTTTGTCTTATTGAAGTTCAGAGTATTTTATCTATACGAACCCACTTAAAACTAGTTGCAGTAGGTAGTTTAGAAAGAAAAACGTTACAATGGTGATTGTAGAACCAAAAGTCTAGATAAAAGATAGTAAATGTTACTTTCTTATAATAAACAGAAACAGATATATATACGTATAATGCAAAAACAACGAGATTATGATGTATATATACATGCATATTCAATCAGATATCATTCTAGTATGTTAGAGCAATGGAAGAGAATAAATGTTGAATCTTTAGAAGGCTGACAGCTATTTATTTGTTAGTATAGTGAAAAACATGTATCATGTAAAATATTTAAAGGAAATGAAATTACAAAAACTCTTTCACAGTATATAATGTTCATACATATATAAATTTCTAAATAAATATAAAAAGATAAAAAAAACAAAAAAAAAAAAACTTGAAATTATAGGAAGCAAAAGAAGTTCCATGCATATTAGTAGCCGGAAAGGACAGCAGATTGCACCACAGGATGGTTTGATTTAAACGATATATTTTTGTTTTCATTTATTTACTATCACTCGCTGGCGGCATTTTTAATTTATTATTAATTCTTTGAAGACTTTCATACTGCAATGAATTTATGAATTTACGATGCGGTTATAGATATTAAAATACTAATATCCACAGTTAGAGCTCACGTCCTCAAAACGATTTCTTAAATGTTTTCAATTCCCGTGTATTTGTGGTTTAAAATGTACATTTGATGTTTAACCATATATCCATCCAAGCATGTTGTAACATTTATTTGATTCCATTTCTTTGAATTTTTATATTATAGGTAGGCAATTTTATTTGGTGTACATAAAAATGTAAAATGTAGGACCATTATTATTTTAGATTTTTATCAGATTTATTTGTTTAAAAAAAAAAAACTTTTTTGAAACATTTACAATGATTTCACCTAGCGCACATTGTTTTTGTTAGGGAAAGCAATAGCTAAGTGGTTAGCGCACTGGACTCTCACGCGGAGGTCCCGGGTTCGAGTCCAGCTGTGCTATCCTTAGATTTTTTTCTTCCTAGTAGCCTCTACAGCTCACTGTCCTGTGATAGACAGTGTTATCTGCAACGAGAGAACACAGTCCGGGAGGCCGGCAGTGCACTGACAAGGTTCACGCGTCAAGCCAATGACCATAGATGTTGACGCGCCTTAAATTAAAACAAAAATAAAAAATTGTTACTATTGTCAAATTACTCTCAATCTAAGAATTTTTACTAAACATTTGATTGGCTTCAACTAACATATACTTCAATAGTTTTGAGTGAAACGTATCTTCCCATCTCCCTCAGAAACCTATAAAATCAATGATTTTGTATCTTATACTAATTTTATACATTAAAATGCCTAACACTTTTATTTGAACCGTCTTGGGCTATTGATTTATTGTGGGTTTGAGGGGAGCTGCAATGTTAAACTTACCTCTAAAATGCAACTAAGAACACACAAAACACTTTATAATATTTAGGGAACATAAAAATCATGGCTAGAATTTCAAGTAAGTATGGACGGAAAAAAAAAAATCAGTCAACTTTAAGATTTCTAAGTTTTTAAAATTTTCTCAAAACACATCTGAACGATTTTCATTAAATTTTGCAATGCTAATAATACGTATTATTTAGACTTGTCATTTTCAGTTGTAATATTTTTCTAAAGAAACTACATTTAGGAGTGTTAATGAGTAATGGTTTGGTATCTGTGGTTTCTGTATTCTGTTAGGTTAAGGCTGGTTAGGGAAGAGATTAGCTCGGTGGTTAGCGCACTGGACTCCCAGGTGGAGGTCCTAGGTTCGAGTCCAGCTGACTGCCCTTAGTTTTTTTTCTTTCTAGGAGCCTCTTACAGCTCACTGACCGGTGAACACAGCCAATGACCACAGATGCTGACGAGTCTTAAATTAAAAATTAAAAAAATGTTTATACTGTTAAGTAGGGTTTGATCAAGATTTCATCCACCATTATATATATGTATTAAGGACAACTAAATGTTCTGTGAAATTTTACAGATTTCCAGAAAAACTTGCCATTTTATAATAATTGTATTTACTGCAACAGCATCAAGACTTGTGATCAGATTTTTTTCTGAATGATAATGCTGCAGAAGAATTTTTGTAAGCTATACTTTTGTTTGTTCTATATCTATTATTTATTTATTTTATTTATTTATTACATTATGCTTTTGGGGTTTCCCCTTAGCATGGAGTTTGACAATGTAAAATAGAACTACACAAAAATGTACTTAATATATAAAATACAAATTTCTAAATATGGGTTTGTGGAAGTGTAACTATATCCTACTTATAAGAACAATTTCTTCCCTTTTTTTCTAACAACGCATCGTTGCTGTTCTTTTTACAAAATATTATTAGTTTAATTCTAATTTCTATTACACATAGAGAACAAAATAACTCATTTAGTAAAAAACTTCTTATTTTTAATGATAAGTTGACATAATCATATATAGCGTTGATTTGATGCACAGATTTAATGGTTAAGAGGTTTACATAATTATCAGAGTCAGGGAAGTCTGTTAATATAAAGTTATTTAATATGTGTGATCTGGAAGGTTCGAAGACTGGACAAGAGAGAAGGAAATGGAGTAAGGAATCTCGAGCGTTGTTTTTACATAAGGTGTATATATTGAGGCTGTCAAAAACGTAGGTACAGGAGTTGAAATAAATAATTGACTTACTCAGCTTTGCCAATCTAAACTGGGATATCAAACGAATTTTTTTGGATAGAAACAAGCCAAGCTAGATGCTCTTCATCGATACCCAAACTGCTTATGTGACGGGAGAAAATGTTATATCTACACCGATCCGTTACATATTCGATATCTTTAGATAAACAGTCGTTTCGAATTTTTTTTTTTCCAAATTTTCAATTTGAGATAACGGGGGTTCCCTGAGTAAAATCTTCTAAAGCACCTATGGAGATTAAAATTGATTTAAATTGAGTGACCCAGATTATTTATTTATTAGAACTTAAAATAATATATTTGTATTATATATATATTTAAGTTTATTAATAAATTATTGCTATAAGATTGAATATTATGTAAATGTATCTAAAAGACAATCACTTCAGTCGATATTAACACATAAATTGGAAACATTGATTATATTTTAATCAGATTTGCTTTATAATGACATTCAATTGTAGATACTTGAACTATATTGTTAATATAATAATCCTCTTCATAAGAAGGAAATAAGGTATAAACTTGTGCCATTGAAAGAATACCATGAATTAACTTGAAAGAACTAAACCATGAATTTTAGATATCTGTGAAGTTTAAAGATATTGATATAAATGATTGTAATACAATTAAAATGATTGCAAAATTAATTATTATTATTATTATTTTTAATTTAAGGCACGTCAACATCTATGGTCATTGGCGCCCGCAGACTTCTCAGTGCACTGACGGCCTTCGGACAGTGTTCTCTCGCTACAGACAACACTGTCCATCACCGAACAGTGAGCTGTAGAAGCTCCTAGGAAGAAAAAAAATCTAAGGGTAACACTAGACTCGAACCCGGGACCACCGCATGGGAGTCCAATGCGCTAACCACTTAGCTAATCCCTCCCCTTAATTAATTATAAATTAAAATGCAGATAGTTATTTCATATATTTTGAATTTTAAATGAAAAGTGTTAATATTTACAGTTGTTATAATTATTAAAGTTCTTTATAGAAATTAATTGTTGCAAATTGTGTAATTCTCTCTCTCTTGCTATAGCCAGCAAAAAAGTAACTCGAAAAGTGATTTATAAATTTTTAGAAAAAGTAAGTATACTTTTGCCCTTTTCTTTTGGTTATAGTATCAAATTTTTTGAAATTGAGTTTTCACCGGAAATACATGTTTTGAGGTCCCCTGAGAACGAAAAAAATAATAAAATGTCTCAATAACGAAACATTGTAGAAAGCTCTAATTTGTTATTCTGTTTAGAAAGGACTATTTCCGCATCTGTCAATAAATTTTTGGCTAAAATCCAGAATTGTGACTTTACCAATTTTTTTTTTTTTTGTCTTTCGCGAATTCCTCAAAAAAATGGAATAACTTGTTTATTATCTATATACCGAATATTCTCTAACACAGATGTGTAGGATTACGTTTTCTTCTGAAATATTTTTAATATCCTTTCAGGCAGTTTGGGAATATAACTACTTCCTAGTAACCTAAATTCTGATACTTACTTAGCATAACCAAAGTAAGGGAAAGTTGCTTTATTCTTGAACTGCTTGAAAGGATATTAAAAATAATATTTTGGGAATGCCTAGGTAAGCTTAACCATCTCGACAGAGTTAGAAATAAAGTTATCCTATTCTTGTTGCCGGGACAAGTCGGCGTTTACGGTAATGAAGTGGCCGATTCTCTGGCAAAAGAAAACGCTGTATCTCTTCTCTTGGGGCCTGAACTCTTTTGCGAACAAATCAAGAAAGTGGAGGTGGCGAAAAGAGCACGTCTCTGGAATACTCCCCCGTATGTGAGGCAGGCCTAGGCTTGTCTGTAATGTTACAACCAGGAAAGGTCGAAGGCCTGCTTCAAGTCTGAGTAAAAGCAAGATCCGTATTCTTATGGGATTTCTAACGGTGCACTGCAGACTCAGGGGACACCAAGTTAAAGCTGGGCCTAGACAAGATGATGGCACATGCAGATTCTGTGAGGAGATGGTGGAAACTCCAACACATCTCCTCACCGTCTGCAACGTCGTCATCCAAAGAAGATTTAACAGCTGGGTTGTTAGTTACTATATGAGGGAGGGAGAAGTACCCACTCTAGAACCCTCCAAGATTTTGGGATTTCTTAGGGTGTTCAAATCCTTAGGCCCGTCAATATCTATGGTCTTTGGCGCACGAAGCCTTCTCATTCCACTGCCGGCCTTCGGACAGTGTTCTCTCGTTACAGAGAACACAGTCCATCACTGGATAGTGAGCTGTAAGAGGCTACTAGAAAGAAAAAATCCAAGGGCAGCACTAGGTGAGGGAGGGGAAAGTCTCCACCCTAGAACCCTCAAAGATTTTGGGATTCCTTAGGAAGTTCAAATTTCAAATTGGAGAGCGTGCTGTAGATGAGCAAGCTCACATGCGGTACCAGAGGGGGTACAATAGATCACCTGTTCCCAGTGTAAGAACTCTCTCAAAAAAAAAAAAAAAAATCAGAATTTTCTGCCATTTTGCCAATAGAAACACAAAATAGAAGAGAGCAGGAAAAAGGTAGAATAAAGGACTGGGAAATGGGAATTTTGATGTGATATTCTTGATTCTCACTCTTTCAAAAAAACAAGGTTGTGATAGGCCCCCAACTGTAGATGAGCTGCCTGGATATTCAATAAACAACTTACGTTGCGGAATTAGTATGTCGATCTTTTATGTATGACCATCTGGATGAGAGAAAGCCCTAATCTAAGGCGTTTTCCAACATCTCCCCACAGGATCTGCATGTACCATCATCTTTTCCAGGCCCAGCTTCCTTTTCGTGTCCCCTGAGTCGGCAGTGCCCTGTGAGAAATCCCATAAGAATACTGATCTTGTTTTTACTCAGGAAAGATACGAGGCGATTTGTATTAAGACAAAACATTAATTTGATTTATATCAAAGTTGCTACAAACATAAAGCCAACGAATGGAAATTCTTTGCTGAAGTTGGACAAATACTATTCCACACAAGTTATTGATTTGCAAGAAAAACACCTTACTGCATCATGACGTTCCTTTTTCTCCTGAAATTAATTAGTTCTTTAAATTATAAATAAAGATAAAACAAAAACAAAACAGGAGTAATAATAATAATTTAAGTTAATGAAGTCTACAATAGAACATAAAATTAAAAATAAAAATAATTATAAAGTAACAGAAAGGTTTCATTAATTCCTTGTACACGTGTACATTTCACCTGCCATCATGTAAAATTCATTTTGCGAAGGTGAAGGGTTTTTTTTACCCCCTAATTTCCTGTTCCATTAATCCCTTGCTCCCTCTTTTACGTTTCTGCAACTTCTACTTCCACAATACTTGCTTTTTTTAAAAAAAAAAAACAACAAAAAAAAACTTAATTTTCACAAAGATTTTAATTTAGAATTATTTCAAAAATTATTTTTTACTTTCTCATACTAGTTTAACATAAATTATTATTGCAGTCACATCGTATTTTTTTTTTACTAAATTAATTAAATTATAATTGTAAAATAAAATTAAAGGATCACGCAATTATGAGTTTAAATAAAACTATTAACAATTTATCTTCTATTTGTATGCATCAGATGTTTGAGTGCCTGAAAGGGATTACTGTGAAAATCTGGGATGTGAAACTGCGTACCACATTCTCTTATCACAATTATTTATAATTTTAATTGAATAGTTGTTATAGAAAAGTGGAATTTTTAGCTTTAGTTTGTTTATATCTTTATGCTTTAAGTTCACGTCTATAAATTTTAGATTAGTTTATAGTAGTACATACAAATTTAAATGATGGAGATTATATTCGTTGGCTTTTAGAGCATAATGATGAATATGATTACATTGTAAGACCACAGATAGCGCCTTTTTTTGCTCCCTAGCAATAATTGCAATGGTAGTTTCGAATTATGTCTAACAGATTCCCCACGGACCACTTAAAAATCAATAATTTATCTGGAAGAATAAAAGTGTCAAGGGTACTAAAACAAAATTAATAAATATGTGCAGACACAGCATTTCAAGCTTAAAGAAGATCGTTGAAGATTGTGGGTTCAAATAAAATCACGAAGAACTTAGAAATTCTTTTCGATAAAGTCGCTCTTTTCGGTATTAACCAGATTCTTTAATCGATTTTCTTGAAACTTAAAATTACAGCATTCATTTTAATGCTGTAATTACAGGCCCTTAATAATATATTGTTTATGGGCGCTTTCAAAAGTGCTCCGACAGCTGCGCTGGAAGTGATGCTGGGCTTGGCACCGCTGCACCTGTTAGTGCAAGCGGAGGCGAGGGTCAGTGCACACAGACTGCGCAACAATGGTCTGTGGAGGCAGAGAGGCTCCTAACCCAAACACTTGGACATGCTACTAAAGGTTAACCCGGGTCCGGTGTTAGGCATGCCCAGGATAGCATTTGTCCCACATATAACTTCGAGGTTCCATTTCGGGTGTTCCTAAGCTCTAGGGCGAAATGGATCAAGGGAGGGGGAACACTACCGGACAGGACCTCTGTGGTTCACAGATGGCTCTAGGATGGAGTGCGGAACTGGAGCAGGAGTGTATGGAACGAGCCCACAGGTACTTATTGAGAGGCCGTTGGGCAGGTATTCCACTATATTCTAGGCTGAAGTTTTTGCCATTAAGGTCTGTATCGAGGAGAACCTGCGTACAGCCCCAAGGGGCAAGAACGTACGCATTTGCTCGGATAGTTAGGCCGCACTGAAAATGAACTACCTCATCCCTAGTACAGGAATGTCGTGAGACATTGGTGAAACTCTCCAGGCACAATAAGGTACAGCTGCTATGGGTGCCTGGACATGCAGGGATTGAGGGTAATGAGACAGCTGATCAACTAGCCAGGAACGGGGCAAATACTTCGTTCATTGGTCCAGAGCCGGTCCTGAGGATAACTGGCGGAGCGATTCATGCAGCGATTAGAGAGTGGTATCGCAGTAAGCATGAAGAGCTCTGGAGTGGGGGCCCGGGTGTCATACACAGTAAAAGGATGATGCCAGGACTGTGAAAACGAAGGACCCAATGACTCTGGTGATGGGACTATTTACGGGTCATGGGAGGTTCAGGAAACATCTGTGCAAGGTAGTGCTCATAAGAGCGGAACCCCTGTGCAGACTATGTCAGGAGGAGGAGGAAACGACCCCCCCACCTGTCGTTTGATTGCGTAGCAATACTGAAATTGAGGTATGAGACCTTTGGTACATTGCGACCTGAGGAGATAGTAGCTCAAAATAACATGGTGGTGACAGCCCTCAAACTTCTTAAGGAGGGAGGGCTTGTCTACTAGGAACTATCGGGGATGGCACACTAAGCCTCTGTTGGCTGCAGTGCCGGGATATAGCCCACCAGAGATTGACAATAATAATAATAATAATAATAATATGGCAGTTTATGGGGGGGGGCATAAAAATCCTCCAATTATCAATTAACATTTCTGGTTTTCGTGTAGAGCAGTGAAAAACTGGAAGGGTGGGACTTAGTTTGCCCCTTCCATTCCGTAGAAAAGTTTAGTTGGGCTTGAGATGGTAAGGGTTTCACATAAATATTTGAGAGTGATTTGTATAGCAGGAAGCTCTGTACAACAACCAACAAAGATTGAAGTGGTAGTTTAAGTTTTAACCTAATTAACAGGTCCCCGAGAAACAACCTAAACTCGGTTTTTCCGGTAAATGTTGCAGTTAAAAATAATAGGCCTCTATCTGTGCATTTTACACTAAAAGTGTAAAGAATATCCGTTTAGCCGTTTTCGAGAGAATTCCAAAAAAAAAAACTCAAAAAAATGAATTCTGTAGAATTGCACTTTCGTTCAGCCGACATTCTTCAAATTTGGAATCCTTGTAATGCTTCTAATGGATCTTCTTAATATTATAAGGGTGATAGTAGAATTATAAATTATATTGAAGTTGTAATTTAGAGGAGAGCTTGTCTTAAGTGCCTCCAAGAACTTGGTAAGTATTTATTTGTGTATAGGTATAATATATTATGAAGTTTGAAGAAAATCGTAGGAGATATTTTCGAAAAACTAAAAAAAAAATACAGTAAAGCAGTAAAGTCGTACTTGCTGTTGGTTGATTATGGCAGAAACCGTTCTGACAGGGTGATATTGGTACATAAACAAATCACCAAATTTGACCATCCACTTTTTTTCCGTTTTTCAAAATATTTTGTTCATAAACATGCACACCGCAGGACTCAGGGGGGGGGCACTTAAGAATATTATTTTTAAAATTATGAAAACGATTGCAATATTTTATCTTAATAAAAGTAAGAGAAATTAATAATTGCTAATTTTTACTTTCTCTTACGCCTAGTAAGAGGAAGTATTGTAAACGTGTCAGATTTTCGATATCGAGTTTTCACCGGAAATATCCGTTTTGAGGTCCCTAAGTCCAAAAAAGTTTGAAACTTGATGTTCCGTTTAGGTATTACCATGGAATCTGACAGTAGGTCATCTTTCAAAATTCCTCAACCGGAAGTACCACTTTACTAGTTTTTTTTTTTTTTAAGTTTTTGCGATTTTCTCAAAAAACGGCTTCAACGATTTTCTTCAAACTTGGTATATCAACTACACATACAAAGAGCTACAACTTTTATTTAAAACATTTCTCTGTAAAAATTCATTTAAGGGCAGTTATGAGGGAGAGGTGGGATTAGGTAGCCATCTAAAGTGCTACTTCAGTTTATTAAACAATTCTATCATCTATATAATGTTAATTAGAATTAAATATGTTGTTGAAATTCCGAGTTTGAAAAAAATGGGATGACAGAAAGTGACTTTACCACTTTACTAAATGATTTTTTTTTCACTTTTTTGCGATTTTCTCAAAAATGGCTCCGACGATTTTCTTCAAACTTCCTATACAATGATGTGGAACTTTTTTTTTAAAACATTTCTCTAGGAAAAGTCATTTAATAACGCTTTTAAGGGAGGGTTGGGGTTATGTTTTTCTCTTAAGTACTATCATAGTTGATTATACAATTCTATCATTCAAATAAAATTACTTAGAAATAAATGGATGGCCAAAATTTCGAGTTTCAAGGAAATTAGTTAACTGGAAGTGTGCTTTTACTGAACGGTTTTTTCAGTTTTCATTGTATTAAATTAATTTAGTACACAAACTATAAAATTTGTCAACTATAATTTTGAGAACTGGAGTAAGAGAAAGTTGTGTGAGTGTTTCACACAAGATTTTTTTTTATTCAATTTTTTTTTACCTAACCACATAAGTTGCATTATTGTAGTAGCTTGTTTTAATAATTATTTAATCAAATCTCCTACGACTAAGGAGATGTTAATTACCATCTTTAATTGATATCCATTTTCACATTTAGCGTCTTAATTGTAAATTATAATTAAAACTCTGTCTTTACGAATAATTCTAGAGATTAAAAAAAAATGTACAAAGTTGGAACCATTGTTCTTAGTGCAAGTTAAATCAAGTGGAGCTAAAAAAAAAAAAATTAAAAAATTAAAATATAAAAACTTGTGTATTGTAAAATACCAGGAAAATCGATGAATCGATCGTTTACTGGACTCTTTAGAATCGCGCCAAACTAGGGTACAATACGACGGGTATTGAATGCGGTCGGCTATAGAAAGGTGGCTTCTACTATAGACAAATTTCCCTTTCATGAATTAACAATCTTTTATCATAACAAGGTTCCAATAAAAAATAAAAAAATCTGGTGTGAAACACTCTCACACCTTCTCTTACACCAGTTCTTTCTCAAAATTATAATTGACAAATTTTATAGTTTGTGTACCTGATATAATGAAATTCGTCGAAAACTGAAAAAAAACTGTTCAGTAAAAGAGCACAATTTTATTTTAATGATAGAATTGTATAAATCAACCATGATGGCACTTCAGAGAAAAACAGAACACCTTCCCTCCTCCAAAAGTGCCCTTAAATGAATTTTTCCAGAGAAATGTTTTAAATAAAAGTCGTAGATCATTGTATGCTTAGTTTATATACAATGTTTCATGAAAATCGTCGGACCCATTTGTGAGAAAATTGCGAAAAAGTGAAAAAAATCATTTAGTAAAGGTGTCATGTAAATGCACTTCCGGTTATCTGATTTTTTTCGTTTTTGAGCTATGCTGTTCAAATACATACATACGCATACGCACACCAAAAAAAAACACACACACACACACACACACAGACCATTTACTAAAAACCCCTTTTTTTTGACTCAGTGGACCTCAAAATGGATATTTCCGGTGAAAACTCGATATCGATAATTTGACAATACTTCCTCTTACTAGGAGTAAGAGAAAGTAAAAAAAAAAAAAAATCGTTTAATTTAAGCACTTTTATACAGTTTTTTTTGCAATTTTCTCCAAAATAGCTCCAACAATTGTCTTTAAATTTCGTATGCTATCTACATACATGAATGCCTATCACTTTATTCCAAACATTTTTTCAGAAAAATTGCTTTTTTGGGGAAGTTTTGGGGAGCGGAGGAATGTTAAGCTTTTTCTGAAGTATCACTTTTAAATTTTTTGGTTTCTTATCATCTATATAATATGAAGGTACATTAAATGTAGTGATGATATTCACTGCTGATATTCCCACCACTGATATCCACTGATTCACTGGAATATCCACTGCTGGCATTCAGAAACCTGATCACAACCTATGCAAATGATACTGCTATATTATCTGTAAATCCTAATCCTGCTCAAACTTCTTCACATATCCAAGAACACCTTGACTTCATCTCCTCTTGGTGCAAGAAATGGAAAATAAGACTGAATGAAAACAAATGCCAACAGATTACATTAACTTTAAATAAACAAACTTGCCCTCCCTCACACATCACTAAGTGAGGGAGGGTAACTTGCCCTTCCTCACAATAAAGAAATACCAACTTCCACACAAGTACGCTACCTACCTAGGACTGTATTTAGAAGTCGATTCTGAATTACTTGGAACCCTCATTCGAGACTGAAAAGACAAGAATTAAATAGACGTATGGACAAGTATGAAAACTGCTGGGACGGAGATCAACAATGAACGTACAAAACAAAGTGACTCTATACAAAACGTTGCTGAGACCCGTCTGGACTTACGAAGCTGAACTGTCGCGCTCCGCGAAACAATCCAACATCCAGAGAATCCAATCCTTTCAATCTAAAGTCAACGCTCCTTGTTATGTCTCAAATTCAACTCTCCACAAAGACCTCCAGTATTCAGATTCTCAATCTCAGGATCAGATTTTCAATTTCAGGATGATCCTAGAAAAGGAATGGGAATATCAGCTTAACACAAACCACCTATTCATAGATTTTAAAGCCGCTTACGATACTGTAAATAGATGTGAGCTGTATAAGGCTATGATCGAAATGAATATACCAATGAAGCTGGTCCGCCTAGTTGCGATGAGTATGTCGAACGTTCACCGCGTTGTGCGGATACAGTCGAACATCTCCTGGCAAGGTGATGCTTGGCCTGCTTGCTTTTCAACCTGGCATTCGAAAGGGTGATCAGAGAGTCGGAAATCCAAACCTCGGGAACCATTTTCCATAAATCCGTGCAGCTCTTAGAGTACTCGGATGACATAGAACTGTCAACGCTATAAATCGCTTTCCTGAGCATTGAAGCCAACCGCAGGAGACTGAGTTTGGTGATCAATCAGGAAAAAACAAAATTCTTCTCTACCGACCCAACAGTAAAAGAGCCACTCTGCGTAGGCAACTTTAAATTTGAAAATGTTACTGAATTTGTTATTTACCTGGGATCCCTTGTGACGGCAGTCAACAACGTATCTCAGGAAATAGGAAGGAGGTTGATGTTGGCTAATAGGTGCTACTACGGCCTAAAAAAGCGCTTCAAAAGCAAAGTACTAAAAAGTGGCACCAAACTTAGGCTGTACAAGACCCTTTTTCGGCCTGTATACGCATTTGCCTCAGAAACCTGGGCTATTTCAAACACAAACGAACACCGTCTGCAGGTGTTTGAGAGGAAGCTACTGCGCAAAATCTATGAGAACTATATATTTTAACGTTGGAGCTTCCAGTAGTAGCTTGGATCTGGTTAGACTGAGATGGGCGGGCTATGTGGCAAGGCTGAGTGCCGATGAAATTTCTTCCAAACTGCTGCGCGAGACCCTGGACAGGAAAATGAGGGTTGGTAGACCCTGATGGCGTTGGCATGATGGAATTGCCCAGTACGCGAGGAATAACCTTGAACTGCGGATCTGGATGGCGGCCGCCAGGAATAAAGATGACTGGCGGAAACACATTGAGAAGGCCAAGACCCAAAATACTGGGTTGTAGAGCCAGGAAAGAAGAAGAAGAAGAGTAGATATTAAAAAAAAAAAAAAAAAAAAAAAAAAAAAAAAACAAGATGAATTCATGCCAAAGTTTCGATAGGTTCATATCTTATATCAAGATATCTTTTTCAAGGCGAAAATGTATTTTTCGTAGTGTTCTTGTTTTTAGAGAATCTTCTGTGTGTGTGTGTGTGTGTGTGTGTGTGTGTGTATGTGTGTGTAAGAGAGAGGGAGAAAGAAAGAAGTTCAAACTGCCGGTAGTGCGATATCGTTCGGAATATCGATATCGATATATCGACCGGGAGTGCGACTTTATTGAATATTTTTTCTTCAGTTTTTGGCGATTTTCTTGAAAATGACTCCAACATTTTTTTTTTTTTAAACTTCTTGTACTATCTACACACATAAATACCAGTAGGTAATTGTTATTTGAAACTTTCGGTAAAATTGACTTTTCGGGGATTTCTGAGGGAACAGTAGTGCTGTGCTTCATCTAAAATACCACATCAGAAAAATGTTTGGTTTTGACATCTCGTAACATTAATATACAATAGAAACATTGATGGAATTGAAGAAAATCGATTAACTGTGTGACTTAACAGAATAGGTTTTTGAGTTTGAGTGGATTTGCAACGCTTTTCTTTAAACTTGGAATTTTCACTGCACAAATAAAAACTATAATCTCTACTAATCATCCTGTTTAAATTGTTTAAAAATTTGAGAAAAACCTATTATCTCAAACAATATTAATTTTCCAATGTATTCAATTAATTCATGGTTTCAATATAATGAAAGTAGAAAATGTATTTCATGATAAATACTATCTTTTATGTAAAAAAAGTTGTATTTCATTTATGGGCTTGGCTTAAAGTGATGTTAAATATTTTATGTTTGGTACTTAGTACCAGCTAAGTAGTCTAGGTTATTTACTTGATTATTATAACTAAAGTATGAAGGTGAATAATTGATTTTGGACCATTAAATAATAAATAAGGTAGATATAATAATAAATTACATATTCACAAATTACTACTATTACAATTTTAAATGAGAGGGGTTCCATTTGGTGTCCACGGCTGCCACAAAATCCGGGCAGCAGATTTTTGGAGGCGACAAAATTTTTTAGAAATATAGAGCAATTTATAAACAATATGTTAAAAAAAGTTTGATAAAATGAGTTTATTTATTTATTTTTTTTAATGAAGCAACTTGTTAATGTAATAGGATCCGTACAGAGGGATCTAAAGCAGAGAGAGAGACACACACACACAAAATTGTGAGTCTCACTCGCTACTTAGGCCAGATTAGAGTGGGAGACCCTGTTTAAATACAGCAACGATAGCCCTACAGGGAACCGTCTTTAGAACAGTTTATACAGCAGTTTTAACGTGTCAGCAATCAACTACTATCACCACTCCCAACAACCCACTACGGCAACCAACTCTCTTCTCTCACACTAAATCTCTCACTATCAATTTCTATATTCGTGTAAAATTCTGGCAGTTTGTGTTCACCTTTCTATTATACAATGTTCACCTTTACTGCTAATTAATTTATCTTACAAACCCAATTCTCTTTTTCTAGTACCCATAATATTACCATTACAAACATAGATTACTTTTCTATTTATTTATATTGTTCCTTCATAGAATGTGTAATAAAAAACTAATCGCCAGTAAATCTTGGCAAATTCAAAAGCTGAGCTCAACAGTTCCAATAGCAACCGCCTCAAAGCGCCCCCATTGGGTCCTTAAAAGCATTCAAACTACGCAATACATCCTCTGTCTGCAACATTACAAACGAATTGGCTACGACTTGGAAAAACCAAATCTCTCATCTAGAAGCTGTTTCTAACGGTACGAGATATTCAATAAAAGCCGACATTTTTTTGGTGGGGGCTTAACAATCAGCAGATCAGGTGTATCAGTCAACTTTGACAAGTTAACAAGGGACCACATCAATTTGTCCAATAATTTTATGTACTATAATTTTTGGAAAACAATGCGCCCACACACGCTTAGTTTCTAAAAACTGTTTTGCATACTAATGACATGGCACAAAAAAAACATTTGCTTTCTTTTGGAAAAATCCATTTTCTAATATTGTTTTTTTCTTATGCCGACTCCGAATCGAGTGTTCCCATTTTCTTTCGGGCAGTTCAATATTTGTTTGATTTTACTTTTCAGTGTGAAACATCTTCGTTTTTGCCTTCATCATCGAATCCAGCACAAGTCATTAGGTGGGTAGCATCCATTACCGGGCCGCTGTCACATACCGGACAGGTCAGAGATGATTTAACTACTATTCGGTGGAGATGGGCAAGGTAAGTAGTCATGCCCAGTGACCAGTTGGAAGTTTGCCGTGAAGTATTAAAACCGTACTATGAATCGAAATGAATATACCAATGAAGCTGGTCCGCCTCGTTGCGATGAGTAGTCGAATGTTCACTGCGTTCTGCGGATACAGTCCTGGCAAGGTGATGTTTGGCCTGCTTGCTTTCAAGCTGGCATTCGAAAGGGTGATCAGAGAGTCGGGAATCCAAACCTGGGGAATCATTTTCCATAAATCTGTGCAGCTCTTAGAGTACGCAGATATCATAGACGTGGGTAGAACTGTCGACGCTATGAATAGCGCTTTCCTGAGCATTGAAGCCAACCGCAGGAGACTGAGTTTGGTGATCAATCAGGAAAAAACAAAATTCTTCTCTACCGACCCAACAGAAAAAGAGCCACTCTGCTTAGGCAACTTTAAATTTGAAAATGTTAGGCAACACTAACATTTTGGACCGGTCTTATAAATTACAGTAGAAAATGATCATTCAATTTTGGTGATTCTTGCGTGGTCTAAAATTGCTGTTTTCAATTCTGTGAAAACACTTTCTTACGGTTGCCAAGTGTGGGGGCTTCTTAGCAACTGATAAAATTGAAAAATGTGCAAAGGGCCTTCATTAAGAAACTTTATAAGCTGCCAAATAATATCCCTAATTATTTCTTATACATCGAAACAAGCTGTGCTCCCATTCATGTGTTCACTTTCCTTCTGCACATCAAGATTGTAATAAAAATTTTGGAAAGTGATTCTTCTAGATTAATACATTTGATAACTACTGAAATAATTAGAAAAATCATACTTTTGTGTGAAGATTTGGGTAACTTGGGGTAAGAAATTAAATTTGCTTAATGGTAATTCGGTGCAGATCGGCGACTGGAAAAACAAATTAAAAGATTTTGAACAAGACTTTATCTACTATTGCCAAGTAGAATACAGAAGGAGAGCTTTGCAGGGTCATTTCCACCCAATTTATATGCAGCTTTCATTCCAGGTGAACTACAGTATTATTTCAGACCTAAATAATGTTAGTTTATTAATGAAATTAGAAGGTGAATTCTTAAATTTTAATTTTAAACCTTATATTCGAGGGAAAATATATCTGTGTTCAGTAAGGAATTCGAAAGAAGTAGATGACGTATTTCACTTCCTTGGCCGGTGTCCTATTTTTCAGTAAGTAGATCCGAAAGAAGTATTTTTATTTAGAATCTCTAACGGATGTGGCTATGATAACTTTACTCAATGAGTCTGATTAGATCGGCGTTATAAATTATAGTAAACATGTCTTAGCTTACAGGAAATTTCTTGTCAATCAATTTAATTATTAATTCTTTACCTTTAATTTATTGTCTTTATCTTGAGAGCTATATAGATTTTCCAAAATATTGGGTTAATAAAGTACTTTATATTTCAATTAAAGATGTTCTGTAAAATTTTGAGTTTATTAGGTTATTTATGTATGTATGCATATTTATTGCTCATAACAATGAAATCTTATAGTAAGGGTTTGGTTAAATTAAATTAATACAAATGAAAGAAACTATTATAAAAATACAAATATCATCGTAGTTACAATAAGTAAGAAAAATGGATAGCATAAACTTAAACAAATATCTAAATACAAGGTAACTTAATTAAACATCTACATATGTGTATAAAGTAATAGTAATAATAATTATCAAAAAAGAAAATAAATAAGTAAATGAATCAGGTTTCACATCCGTTTTTTTCCCCTCTCTCCCTTCTTTATTGTTTGATTCAGTTTTGATTTTTTCCTTTTATTTTATAACAGCTCCTTCGCTTATTGTTCTTCTTAGTTTTAAACAATTACTCACAAACATATAAATATTGTTCAGTTTAATTTCACTGTCTATAGCTATGAAGTTTACAATTGTGTTTTGATGTAACAAATAGCAAGCCAAATATTTTTCTCTAAAGATTTCTAAGGTTAGACAATAAATCAAAAAATGATCTAAAGTATCAATTTCACCCGATTTGCATAACTGACAGGGATCAGAATTTGAAAACAAATATTTTTTTTTCCCATTCAAAAATAAACTAGGAATCTTTTTACTTGCCAAACGAAGTTGAGACATAATCCTTAATTTGTTTATATGTACAGTATATCCAAAATATGGTTCCATTCTCCCTTAGCGCAGTAACATTAAATGACGAATCAGTTACAGCTTCAATATCTCTAACTAATTAGAGAATTTTTAAATGACTCTGGCAATCTATTATACTATCTTGATACTGACTCCGGGTCCTCAATTATTCCACACATCCTGGGCTCCAATCATCGCCAAGTACTGACACATAAATGCACACCGATTTTATAGGATATTTTTGTTATCTATGAACTGAAATAATTTATTATAACAAAGTTTCGGGATTTGTTCATTTGTCATAAGCAACAGCTTATTCCACCAACCAATCATTCTTTTAAATATCCTGAATTTAACGTGAATTCGCCCTGTTTCCGATCTCACATAGCTACTAAATAGCTACTAAGTGGGTCCGAATTGAGCCTGTACCTGTGTGTTTGATTTTATGGTGAGGATTCTTATATTTACATATTAGGTGTTTAAATAAAATTCCAGTTTGCACTTTTATACTTTTTATATTTTATATATATTTATATATTACATTAATTTAGATTTTAGAAGGCATTAGTAAGACTTAAGTTTTCAAACCAGTGGTCTTGACAGACGGCCTTTGCCATTGTCATTAATTTACTTTTACGTACTGGAATAATAAATTGTATATTGCTTTATGTCAATAGAAGTATTTATCAATCTATCTAAGTTACTGCGTGAAAGACTCGTAGGAGATTGGGTCTTGTAATACATTCTCTCATTAACTTCCTATAGCTATAATTTCACAGACAATTTCTTCCTTTTCTTTTATTTTATCAAATAATTTTTTAATATTTGATACGATCGTCAAAATATTCTGCGACCTCAACAAGAGAAATAATAAAATATAAAATTGTTGCATCACCTTACCCGGTTATGCCTGTAAGGGAAAACTTCCGCGTGCGCCCGCGACGTCCGGCCAGACATCCTGTTTTCTCCCCCTTTTTAATTCTCTCCCGCCAATTGTCTGGCGCGTTCGTGCCTTCTCTCGCGTCTCCGCCCATCGACAGCCACCCCCTTTTCCCTGATTAATAATCCCTTTTCTTCACTTGTGGTTTGGCTCGCTTCACATGTATATGTGTGTATTTGTTCTCTGCGTCATCATTTACTGCTTCATCATTAGATTTCACCGCCTCCACGGGTGTATTGTGTTTACAACACAAGTCTTTCATCTCTGCCTCCAACCAGTTTCCGAGAGGTCTTATTCGCATCAACGAACGCACGCTTCCTTACCGCTTCATTCACCAATTACCTTTCTCGCAACTCCCTTTCATACATACCCATGCACGAACATATTTACACATACACACAGCCTCCTTTATACCCTTTTACGCTTCCTAGCGTCTTTCATAGCTTCTCCGGCTCAACATACCTTCTGATTCATCATAAATGCATCTTCAAGGTAAGCCAATCAAAGCTTTATTGCCTTGTTAATTTTCATAATTGCGTGCTTCATTAAGCCCCTCTAACGCTTCCGAATTCACGCCTACGCTTGAACAAAAAGTATAAAATGGTGTATTTTTTTTGTGTTAAGTGCACTGGGACCAAAATAGGTTTATTGCATAAAAATAAAATATATATAATAAAAAAAGGATTAAAAATGGATTTGGGGTTTTGGTCAGTAAAGCAACCACCAACCCTATGGCGCAACAGCCCATGAAGGGCCAAGGTTTGCCAAACGGCGATTTGAATAGGGGGGGGTGTGGTAAGCTCGCCGCAGTTTCCACGCCGTTTAGTTCCGGCCTTCGCTACCTAGGGCGCTACTAACTGTAGCTTCCCACTTTTTATCACGACGCTGGGTCAACTTCGACTTTGCCCTCACAGGAATCGAACCCTGAATTCTCGCACGAAAGGCCAGTGCGCTAGCCACTATATCAACGCATGCAGGTTTGTTGTGGAAGCTCAAGGGAGTCCTTCCCTCTACGTTCTGTATGGTGCTAAAATCATACCTGTCTGATCGTTCCTTCTGGGTTTGTTCGGATCCTCCAGATCTTCTATCTTTCCAATCCATGCAGGTGTACCCTAAGGCAGTTCCTTGCTCCTCTTCTATATATTTTCTATACTGCAGATATCCCTTCCCACCCAAAAACAATCCTTCATTACTACGCTGATGACACATGTGTTATTGCTCAAATCCCGATCCTGGTTCCGCATCCCGAGCACTACAATACCATATCATCTCTCTAAAAGACTGGCTTATCCGGTGGAGAATAAAGGTCAATCCCACTAAAAGCAAATGCATATCCTTCACTCTCCGTCGCGCTACTCTCCTGCCCATTCTCCTTCATGGGACCATAAAACCGACCGTCGACAAAGTCCGATATTTAGGACTTCTTCTAGACAAAAGACTCCTTTGGTATCCGCATACACGATTAAAATGAGTTGAACTAAACAGACGTTACAAACTTCTCTCCAGACTACTTTACCGACGCTCTAAACTTTCTCTTGAAAACAATAGTCTTATTTACAACACTATTATAAAGCCCCTCTGGACATACGGATGCGAAGTCTGGGGTTCGACCAAGCATTCCAATTCCTATCGCATTCAAGCTTTTCAATCCAAAACCCTTAGAAGAATTACCAATGCCCCGTTCTATGTTTCCAACCTAATCCTTCACACTGACCTCAAAATCCCTTTTGTTCATCAGTTCATAATATTACGTTAAAAAAATTCCATGACCTCACATCCAACCATTCTAATCCTTTAGTCTAACGACTCTCTTCTCTTTCTATTCTACACAACCCTTCCAGGAGACTGAAACGCCACAGACCGTGCCACCATCTAACTTCTTGTTAGCTTTTTTTTAGTAATAATTAGGGAGTACCTCCACTGGGAGGCATCTCCTAACAAGACATTCACGCCCTTTTACATGACTATCATCATATTCACTTATAATACTTTCTCTATAGTTGTGAATTTCTTAATAAAATAAAAAATAAAAAAAATATTTTTTTCTTCCAATTTATCTGCTTTTGTTGCCTAATAGTATCCTTATCTGCTCACCATGTTTCTTGAACTTACTTCAAATTTTTCCGTTTTGTTCGTGTACAATAGAATAATTTCTTTTCTTATTCCGATCATTTTAATATGGCATCAAAATTATGCAATTTGTCTTGAATAAATTTTATATATTTCTCTCAATCTCTCTATTCTTTTCTAATTTCCATCTGAACATGAATCATTGTTAACTGTTATTTATACTGAACAATCAATTCTAATAATGAATTTAGTTTTTATTTGTATTTTGCTAAATCTTTATTCTCATAAAGTGAATATATTACTAATTGCTATTTACTTAACTTTAAATGTAAATTCCTATTCTAGTTGTGTACTTTAATTACATTTATCTGTAGCAATTTAAGTATTTTTATCACAATCAATTATTGTGTTATCATATTTTATTCTGTACCTTGGCTAACTAACTATTACGCTAAAAAATTTCCTTATATAAACTTAAAGCAAATAAATAATAATAATAAAAATGTTAAATATTATTAATTTATTACCTGTAGTCAGATTTATGGAATATATAATTTGTTTAATCTAACTTTTCAGTGATAAAAAGATATGGGACTTTTAAGAAAGAAATAAGAAACATAACTCATAGGCTGAATTACTTCTCCCGACAATAGATCACTGTCATATGTCAGATCTATGTGACATTCAGCAAGAATGATTGTACTAAACATATTTTTACACAAGCTTATAGTTATAGACGCATTTGAATCACATTTTTAGTGACATTACTCAGTCTATTGTAAAAGAAAACAAGCTGCTACAGCAAGAATTGTCCCATTATAATTTGAATTCTGAGACATTATCAATAATGGGCCGTAAAAGATTTCGTATGTTGTTACACAACATTATTTTTTGTAACGTTCTCTATTATGATTCAATTTTAACTCTCCAAAAAGATACCCAAATCCCCATTGTGTAACAAACTAATTACATGCTTCCTTAATTTCCACAATAATCTAGGACTCATCCCAATCCTCTGCACAAGCCCTATCAGCACCCTGACAATTTTCCATATCGCTTGAAACAACTTTGGCCACCTCCTAATCATCTAGCTTCCTTCATATTCTGAAAGTTCCTACACAGGTGGCTCCTCTCAACACACCTCTGTGATTTGGCGCTGAGTGCTAGGGGATTTAGTGCATCATAATCTATGATATGAATTTTACATTTACATGATGTATAGATATGTACAGGTTGTAAATAAATAAATAAAATAATACTAATAAAAATGAAAGTATCTTAAAGTTTTCCTTCATTTGTTTCGATCGCTTTACTTTTCGTACCAATTGTGCACCAAAGCGTCCTAATACGTTCCTATAGTATACCCTGGTCCTTTTTTTGTTTTAACTTCATATTATGCCTATTAGATAAGCTCTTCAAGAATCTTTCAGCTGTTTGTTGTCCAGTTTTCTCGACAACCAACCAGCCTGATTGCAAAGTTGGATGAATATTTGATTCAAAAGTTTCAAGGAACTTATGGTTTCTTATGACTGTAACATTGGTTTACAGCAAATAAAGACATGATGATCTTAACCCAAACAGCAGAATTTCCTGGTATATTGTATTATAATTACTGGGTAATATTTAAACTACTCCCACTTTGAAACGTACCACCTACAAATTCGTTGAAATAGGCTACCTTAGCTGCTGACGGCATGTTGTAGGTATTTTATTACTTTCTTAAAAAAAGCGATTTATAACGATGTAAATGATACAACCAAAATTTTATTGCATACAATTAATTTTTTTCCAAAAAAGAAATTAAAAATGTGCTTCTCAATTATTGGATGACAGGAGATTTGTAACAAGTTACGGTTAGAATGTCGATCTTTAATAGCGAGTAGGTCTACCTCCAGCTTGAATTACATCCTCTACTCTTCTCGGCATTTTCTCAATGAGTGATTGAATGAAGTCACGGGGAATTTCGTCCCATTCTTGAATTATCGCAGTACACCACTCCTCAAGAATGTCAGGATCCACGCCACTTGACTAGTCCGCCTCTTTAGGAAATCCCATATACGTTCATGGGGTTTAGGTCGGGGGTAGGTTTCCTGTAATTTCATTAGCTGGGAAAAAAGTTGTTTACAGCCTTTGCCTTGTATGGACGTGAATTATCGTCTAAGTAAACAAGCGATTCACCAATTTCTTGTGACAAGGGAAGCACTATAGCATGTAGAACATTGTTTAAACAGCGCTCCGCGGTTATCGTATCGTTTCCCAGAACGACAAGGGAATTTTCGCGATGTAGTGAAATCCCATGACCTACAGAAATGGAGCCGCCTCCATATGCATGGATATACGGCACATTGTCTTCCAAAACCCTCTCCTGTCCTTCTCCAGGTACTCACACGACCGTCATTGCTTTAGAGAATTCTCTCGTCTCATCGGACATGACACAATTACCCCAGTCTTGTAAAGTCCAATGATGATGAGCAGTGCCCAGTCCAATCTTCTTCTCTTATGCTGTGTCGATAACACAGCGACCCTACACCTCACTCTTGATCTCAAGCCAGCAGCTTGAAGTCTGTTTCTTACCGTTTGTTCTGAAACACTAGTGCCTGTAGTGTTGAAAAGGCGATTTTGGAGAGATGTGGCTGTCAAACCCTTATTTCTCCGACAGCTGATGACAATGAATCTCGTTCACTAGTTGCTCGTAATCGATCCCCTCCATGTCTAAGAGCTACTGTTCTTGTCTCATGAAGACGATTTTGGGCTGCCATTATCACTTGGTGGGGAACATTGAAGCGAGCACTCAGAGCACGCAATTGTTCACCTAACTCCAACATTCCCATAGCCTGATTAAGTCGATCTACGCTCAAACGGTTCATTTCGGTATATTTTGGTTTCCTACACTCCCAAACGGCAAACATTAACTAATAGAAGCTGTTTACCTTGAAGTTCTATCGTGTTTTAAAAGTTAATGTAGCTTATAGGGTTTTAAAGTCCAAACTCCACATAAAATTTTGTTTGTATCATTGCCTAATTACAAATCACTTTTTTTTGTCCTAACAGACTTTTTAAGAAAGTAATTGTAAGCATGAACATCCCGTCAGCAACTGAGGTCGCCATTTCAGTGAATTTGTAGGTGGTACGTTTCAAATTTTGCGTAGTTTAAATAGTACCATGAAACAGCAAGTTTGAACAATAAAGAATTTAATGTAAATATTCCTTTATGTCTATAGTTAAATACAATTTTACATTTATTGTGAAATACCGGTATTAACATTAATAAATCAATAAGTGTTATAAAATAGAAGTTTGGTTATTGTTGATAAAACTTTATCAAACTGGATTCATATAGTGTCAAGCATTAAAGCCGAATATTCCTCAGTTCGTCTTAACCTAATCTATCGTCTACAAGCTTCAGTTTCAAACTCTTCCATAATGTCAACCTCAGCCTTTGGACTCTTCTAACTCCTACCACTTTAAAATCTTACAGTCTTAACAACTTATCCTTCTTCAATTTACTTTCAAGCGTCCACCACTTCTCCTCATCCATACATTCAATCTCCTTCCACTTTTCATGCTTACAATTAAGTAAAGTTGCTTTACTCATACCAAAAACCTTTCCATTTTAATGAAAATCTCCTTCTTAAAGAACCCCTAGAGAGAGAGAGAGAGAGAGAGAGAGAGAGAGAGCGAGAGACTGCCTTCCTTATATTACCTTGCCACTTAGGTGTACATTAATCATTCTAGTTAAAATCTAATACGATTTTCTTTTGACATAAACTGTGATGGTTTGAACAATAACAAAGTTATTCTCAACTTGTCATTTTTTTTTTTAACTTTCTGAACTTTCTGAACAATGTCTTTAGTTTACATTTTTTTGATTTTTCCATCCATTCCTTTTTCCTTCCTTAATTTAACTTAGCCAATCTCCAACTTCAATTATTTTAAAACCTTTATTCTTTCTTAATATTGCAAGTGGAAGTACTGTGACCAATGTTTTAAAACTGAATGGTTTCTATTCTATTTCTTAGAATAGAAATATTTTCAGTTGTATATGAATCTCGATGCCCTCTCACGTTAGTCTAGTGGCTAGCGTACTTGCCTTTGGTGCGAGAAATCAGGGTTTGATGCCCGTGAAGGCAAAGGTCGGAATTGTTGTGGTTGGTTCCTCAGAGCTGGAAAGTATCAGAGATATTTTCCGTGATAGCCTGCTTCTTTTTGTGCTCATCGACCATCAAAATTTGAGTATATCAACTAAATTTGCTTTGTGCAAGTCTATGTTATCACACTGACAAGAAAAAAACATGCTGATGCTGGGCGAATGCCCAAAACCGGTCGATGATCACAAAGAAAAAATCAGGCTAACACGGAAAATATCTCATAAGGTCAGAAGTAATCGGCAAAGGAACCGCTTCGGTTAGCTTAACATATGCTCCTCAATAAAATCGCCGTCTGGTAAGCCTTTGTCCACTTTAAGTTTAGCGCTATAAGTTTAGATTTGTGAACCTCAAGACGTTCCTCTGTGTCAGAAAAAGTAGTTTTCCGCAATTGGTTTTACTATGTGTGTATGTGTATATGCGGTAAGAATAACTCAGAAACGGGAATTTGCGGAAAGCTGAAACCTTATTTATAGCCTTACAATAATAATAATAATAATAGCCTTTACTTACATATTTTGGATTACAAAAGGAAAAATAAAAATGCCAAAAAAATAAAATAACGAAAAAAATATTAATTAAAATAAAAGTCACTATTCCTAAACACAAAATCGTTTCTTTTTTGCGTCTTCTTCTACTTCTTCTAGATGGCATATGCAAATATGTAGGCCTTCCCTGAAGGAAGTTATACTCATATTCGGTGACCAACCGTACCTTGAAACTGGAGTTCAATGCCCTCGCTTCCATCTGTTCACTCTTCCTGGTCCAGTATTCCCTATCCCGAGCTTTTCTTTAATTGGCTCCTTCTTCCATCTTATCTCATCTGACCACCTCTTTAATGGCCAACCTTTATTCCGCTTCCTACCTAAAGGTGTCCATTCTGTTAACATTTTGGTCCAGCGTTTGTTATCTCTTCTAGCCACGTGACCAGCCCATTCCCACTTCAACTTTCTGGCAAATCCCGCTGCATCCCTCACTGAAGTTGCCTTCCTAATAGTCTCATTTTTGATTCTATCACTTCCTTTCTCATTCAGCATACTTTGTTTAATGCTCCTTTGCAACTTCTATTTTCCTTTCCTGCACTTTCGTGATTGACCATGTCTGACATCCATATATGTCAATACAGGAAGAATGCTGGTATTGAAGGTAATCCTCTTCCATCGGTTTTTATGTTAGCCTTCATAATTGTTTTAAGAGACCAGAATTTTTTTCCAAGACAAAACAATACGTCTCTGAATTTGCTTTGATAATCTGTTTGATAGAATTAATTTGATAAGAATTAAGATTTGAATAGCGTGCTCTAATTAGATAAGTTGCATTAACAGATCCCTTCGGGTTTTTGGTCTGAATACAAATCTAATAAAATGCTATACAATTCCTGGGAGTTTCCCATCACGTATCGATATTCCAAACAGAATCAGTGAGGAATAATTTATATTATTAAAAGCAAATTTAAGAAAAGGAAATAAAATACTGAAATTTGAAATATACTCGGTAGACATTTTTCACCATCTTAAGATATTCAATAATTTTCAGAGCAGGGCCCCTACAAGCAGTAGGATAACTATTTTCTTTTAAAGATTTTCGCTTAATACAGATCACATTGATGCCTTCATCAGAATAAAGGGCTGCAAGAGATCAAATTATTGAATAATTGTCAGAATTAATTGGAATTGTTGGCAAACCTCAGTTGGTGGTCGAAGTAAACGAAGAGACCTCTAAATTGGCTTTTAACTTTTCCTAGCTCTGAAGATTTTTACAGAGATAAGAAACTATTGGTAGAAAACTGCATGAAAGACCATTGCTGATGTACTGGAGAAGTGGTAGAAAGGCCCACTAGGGTTTTGCACGATGCAGTGCCTTAGTAGAGTGCAACATGTGAGCCATGGAATTTCATGTGAGCGCATCCAGTATTCCAGTGTGGCCATTTTTGGGGGTGCATTTCTTTGTAAGAAGAAAAGTTTCCATCTTCATAACTCATACTCTTTTTGGTTATGTAAGGAATAAGTTAAGAGCAAAAAGCCCAAGCCGAAAGAAATGTACAGATTACATCAAATTATTGTTTCTTTTCCTCAATTATTTTTCTACTAAATCCAATAAGTAAAGTTATTATCATTTTAAAAGAATCTCTGCTTGAGCAAAATGCCCAAGCCGAAACAAATGTACAGATTGCATCAAATTATTGTTTCTTTTTCTTCTAAATCCAATAAATAAAGTTATTCTCATTTTAAAAGAATCTCTGCTTGAGCAAAAAGCCCAAGCCGAAAGAAATGTACAGGTTGCATCAAATTATTGTTTCTTTTTCTTCTAAATCCAATAAGTAAAGTTATTATCATTTTAAAAGAATCTCTGCTTGAGCAAAAAGCCCAAGCCGAAACAAATGTACAGGTTGCATCAAATTATTGTTTCTTTTTCTTCTAAATCCAATAAATAAAGTTATTATCATTTTAAAAGAATCTCGGCTTGAGCAAAAAGCCCAAGTCGAAACAAATGTACAGGTTGCATCAAATTATTGTTTCTTTTACTTCTAAATCCAATAAATAAAGTTATTATCATTTTAAAAGAATCTCTGCTTGAAGCCAAAAATGCCCAAGTCGAAAACAATGTACAGGTTGCATCAATTATTGTTTCTTTTTCTTCTAAATCCAATAAATAAACTTATTATCATTTTAAAAAGAATCTCTGCTTGAGCAAAAGCCCAAGCCGAAACAAATGTAAGGTTGCATCAAAATTATTGTTCTTTTTCTTCTAAATCAATAAATAAAGTTATTATCATTTTAAAAGAATCTCTGCTTGAAACAAAAAGGCCCCAGCCGAACAAATGTACAGGTTGCATCAAATTATTGTTTCTTTTCTTCTAAATCCAATAAATAAGTTATTATCATTTTAAAAATGCTTGACAAAAGCCAAGTCGAAACAATGTTGCATCAAATTATTGTTTCTTTTTCTTCTAAATCCAATAAATAAAGTTATTATCATTTTAAAAGAATCTCTGCTTGAACAAAAAGCCCAAGCCGAAACAAATGTACAGGTTGCATCAAATTATTGTTTCTTTTTCTTCTAAATCCAATAAATAAAGTTATTATCATTTTAAAAGAATCTCTGCTTGAACAAAAAGCCCAAGCCGAAACAAATGTACAGGTTGCATCAAATATTGTTTCTTTTTTCTTCTAAATCACAATACATACAAATTATTATCATTGTGGTAAAAGAATCTCTGCTTGAGCCAAAAAAGCCCAAGTCGAAACAATTTACAGGTGCACCAAATTATTGTTCTTTTTCTTCTAAATCACATTAAAAAGTTATTAATCATTTAAAAGAATCTCTGCTTGAACACAAAAAGCCCAAGCCGAAACAAAATGTACAGGTTGCAATCAAATTATTGTTTCTTTTTCTTCTAAATCCAATAAATAAAGTTATTATCATTTTAAAAGAATCTCTGCTTGAACAAAAAGCCCAAGCCGAAACAAATGTACAGGTTGCATCAAATTATTGTTTCTTTTTCTTCTAAATCCAATAAATAATGTTATTATCATTTTAAAAGAATCTCTGCTTGAGCAAAATGCCCAAGTCGAAACAAATGTACAGGTTGCATCAAATTATTGTTTCTTTTTCTTCTAAATCGAATAAAGAAAGTTATTATCATTTTAAAAGAATCTCTGCTTGAGCAAAATGCCCAAGCCGAAACTATTGTACAGGTTGCATCAAATTATTGTTTCTTTTTCTTCTAAATCCAATAAGTAAAGTTATTATCATTTTAAAAGAATCTCTGCTTGAGCAAAATGCCCAAGCCGAAACTATTGTACAGGTTGCATCAAATTATTGTTTCTTTTTCTTCTAAATCCAATAAATAAAGTTATTATCATTTTAAAAGAATCTCTGCTTGAGCAAAAAGCCCAAGCCGAAACAAATGTACAGGTTGCATCAAATTATTGTTTCTTTTTCTTCTAAATCCAATAAGTAAAGTTATTATCATTTTAAAAGAATCTCTGCTTGAGCAAAATGCACAAGTCGAAACAAATGTACAGGTTGCATCAAATTATTGTTTCTTTTTCTTCTAAATCCAATAAATAAAGTTATTATCATTTTAAAAGAATCTCTACTTGAGCAAAAAGCCCAACCCGAAACAAATGTACAGGTTGCATCAAATTATTGTTTCTTTTTCTTCTAAATCTAATAAAGAAATTTATTATCATTTTAAAAGAATCTCTGCTTTTACCGTTATTTCTTGTTTTGCGTCTCTATTAAACAGAGACTTTTGTTACAATTGTATTAAAATAATTAGAGAGATAAATCCTGCATTAGGAGGGAATGTAGTTTCTGTTTTCTTATCAATTTATTAACTTTTTACAATGAATTGATTTTCAATTCAATTTAAATGCCTGATTTACAAACAGTAAAGAAGAATGATCACAAAATAGTATTAAAGTGTCACTTCTGTTTTTTTACAAGATACCGTTATATACGGATGGTTTACTTCTTTTTAACATCTATTGTGAACATTCCAATGTGTCCAATCAAAGGCAATAAAATTGCACAATAGTAAAAACCTTGTACCACCACCCCCACGGTGTCATTCTTTCTACAATTTGTCAGCATCTCTTTTTGCTACAAAATTGAAAGGAAAAGGCATCCTTTAAAGGATTTTTCCATTGACTTCTTTTCAGTAGAAATCGACATTTTCTTTCATAATACTTAGAAGGAGACATCAGGGCGGTGTGCACTCACCCATAGCATTCTGTATAGATATTCTTACAAGAAATTGCAAATATTTATTGTAGGATTTTTTAATTTACTCAAAATTGAGTATTTCTCTTACACTATTTAATACAATTTAATAAAAATTTGTTACCATTATTAATACAATTTAATCATGAAATTTTCTTAAACATGGTGGTGGACTGTTTAAAACTGTTTTGTTTAATTTTTTTTATTATACATATACATACATATAAATATACATAAACATGCACTCAGTAGCGTGATAACTTGAACGGCGACCATCCAATGTTGGTAGCCGTAAGTTAGTTATTAAAGGCAGTATGGCAGCCAATCTCCTAGGAGGTCAACACTTTTTTTTTTTTTTTAGGGGAGGAATGCCTACGCACAGTGTGGGACTTGCACCCACTAAAAAAAAACATCCTCCACAAGCAGTTGACCACCCCGGAAGTGCTTATGATACTCCATAACCGTCCTAGCTGGATCCCATCTTCGGGAGGTCGAGCGCCCTTTCATTTCTACAATCTTCATCCGCAGGACCGTCCGGACAAAGGTAGCCATCCAGTTCCAACGGTCCCTCCCCCCCCGGCCAGCATGGCCCTCACCACGTCTTCGGGGAGATTCCCCCGATTTCAGCTTCCACTCTCAGCCGTTCTTGCTCCCATTTGCTACATCTAAAGAAGGTATGCAACGCATCATTTCTCTCTGCATCTCCGTAGAAGCACGACGCGTCTCCAACTTTCCCCACCCTCCGCAGGTACGCGGCAAAACAACCATGCCCTGCAAGAAATTAAGTTGGGTGAGAAAGTAGTCGACCTCGCCGTGCCGCCTACTTACCCATTCAGACAGACTGAGGTTGAGCTTCTCGGTCCACCTACCACGGTGCTCATTCTCCCAACACTCCTGCCACCTTCGCAGTTAAGCGTGTCTTGCCCTCAGTCTGGCATCCGCTTCGACCGCCACGCCCTTGCTATCCCAGTCTTTCAGTCTCTTTCTGCCTGAAGATCAATCAGGATCACTCTTACGACTACTAGGACGGCTGGCTCAGATACCGTCCGGTACGCGCTGGCTATTATAAGCGCCTACTCCTTTGTACCGCGGCAAATGCCTCTGGTGTCTCGCTTTTCTAAGGGCGTTAGCCTAAATCTCACGTTCATAGAGATATGAGGAGCCGGCGTCTGCTGGCCCTCGGTTCTCTACGTCCTGCTCAGATTCGTTACGTAGAGCGCTGCCCCTACTCCCAGAATATCAGCTTTGCATCAAGACGCATCCCTAAGTCCTTGACAAAACTCTGAGGTTTCAGCGTTCTTCCGTCTATCCTCAGGTTCCAGGCACCTGAGAGCCTATGTCTGGTGAGCAGCACCATCTCTGTCTTTTCGGGGGCCAAGCTCAGGCCATATTTGCCTAGCCAGGCCGTCAACGTTAGGCAATTAGATGATCACGGGGCCGTCGCCGCCTGAGTCTTCGAACTTTACATCCGAAGAGGGTTGGTAGTAATTTTTCTGGAGGAATTGAGAGAATTAATGGATAATAGTGAAAGCATAATTTGGTATGGAATTTACTGTAGCGGGATTGGGCTAAATCAGAGACAAATGGAATATTTAGGTCGGAATGGATTGTATGGTTGGAGACGTAAAATGGGGCATTTACTACGGTTTTAAGGATTATGGATTGGAGAGTTTGTATGCGGTTGAGGTTAGTAAGTTTGGCTGTCTCGTACAGTTTTAAAGTCCTTACTGTCATTAAGGGGACTAGCAAGGAAATGTATAGGTGTCTTTTATTCGCGACTGTCAGTTTGGAACGTTTGTCGAGTAATCGATTTACATTTTGTATCTGTTCTTACATCTATCCGTTTTAATCGAGTATGAGGGTTCCATGTTAGGTTTTGTTTCATATAATCAGTTTCAATATAAATCCAAAATCTGTCTTTACACTTAAAATGTATTAAATAGCCCACTCTTCAGGTAAAATGCTTTAATAATTTACAAGAAACAAACAATTTCTGAATATCTAGCATCAACAAAATGCATAAACAATTTACTCAATGAGTTTATTGAGTGTGAATTAGACAAGCAAACTGGCTAAGCTTTAATACCATTAGTTTTGCTCACCAGAATTTTGCTTACCGTCACGAGCTTCATCTACAAACCATGGATCTAGTTTATATACACATAGTCATCACATTAATAACCAATGGTTTGTTGGCAGTTGTTTAGTGGTATTAAAACCGTTATAATCCTCGCAGTCGGTATATATGTGTGTGTGTGCGTGTGCGTGTGTTTGTGTTTGTTACGGCTTAGTTAATTACAAATACCTGAATCAATACTTATTAGTTGCTTGGACCAATCAGTGAATCCCTAATTACTATTTTCCTAACTATCCAACAGTGGACGGTTCTAATGGTTTAAATTTATTGCCTACAATTATGGAGATACATAAAAGTAAAGTGAACATTGAAATTGTCAAAGATATCATGGAATAATAGATGCTTAAATTAGAGAACTAATCCTATTATAAGAGGAGGAAATATTATAATTATTTTCTCTTCCTCTTAAGAGGAAGAAGTGCAATTTTACTGAATGTTTAAGAAATTTTTCGCCATTTTCATTGCTGAACAATTTCCTTTAGACATTGCACACTAACTACATTCTGAAATGCCCAACACTTTTATTGGTAATATTTTTCCAGTTACAGTACGTATAAAATACCACTTAAGTATAAAATATTTAGATACATTAAAGGAAATATTAGAATTCTAAGTTTGAATAAAATCGTCTAAGCGGAAGTGCGAGAAGAGTTTTTAAGCAATAGATTTGTGAACTTATTTGATGATGGCTCCAAAAAATTTCTATAAATTTGTCTTGCGAGCTGCATAGATCGAAACCTAATCCTTTTATTTGAAAACTTTATCTTTTTTGGTAATAAAGATCTTTGTTCTAGACTTAAGATTTGCTTTCAAAAGTTTTACTTTGGTACTACACCAGAAACGACTAGCAAGATCTCCCTGGCAAGCTAATAGGTATCCTTTACATAAACGTTCATTAAACGTACTGATTAAAAAATTAAAAAGAAATAAAAATCTGGTGTAGAACACCAGAGAGAGACATGCCCACGACTTTCTCTTAGGGTATGTCCACACTGGTGCAACTTCTCTTTTAAGCCCCACATTGAGATGAGAAGACCCATAAATTCAAGAAATGGGGGAATAGTCCTTGATGGTCAGGCGCTGGGATGAAGCAGAAAAAGGGAGAACCACATATGAGTTCTTCCTAAATCTGCATCACAGACTGTCGATAAGATGGCTGGAGCTGTCCCAAACCGCGACGCAATACTTCACGGGCCATGGGGAGTTCAATTCTAAGCTCTATGAGTTGGGACTGAAAGATTCCCCTAATTGGGAATGCGGTGAACGGGACACGGTGCATTACGTTCTCTTCCGGTGTCCTCTCCTCGACGAGGCGAGAATCCATATGGAATTTAAGCTGATAAGTAGGGGAGAGGAATGGCCGGGGGACTGTATAATATTGAATAAGATTGCTAGAAATTTCAAAGACTTTGTGGAGTTCGCTCGAGAAGTTGCGGTAATAAGAAGGACTAGACGGATAAGTAGAGGTCCGCCTCTCCGTGGTAGGGACGGTAACTTATCTACTATGTAGATAAAGCCAAGTGACCATAGGCACCGGTTTTGGAGCTATGCGCTAGGTACGGTGGCTAAGAGTGTGCTCAATAATAATATTAATAAAGTCAGTTTACACAGAGTCTTGTTACATACGGAGTGCGTGATTGTGAACAATGTATAAAAAGTGAAACTAGAGTACTTTCGTTGGTTTTAAACTGTGTATTAATTATTATTATTGTTTTATTGTAATTTATTGTGTTAAACAATAAATTGGTGTTTTTTTTATTGAAGTTTAGAGTGTTTTATCTAAACGAACCTACTTAGAAACCAGTTGCAGTAGCTAGTTCAGAGGGAAAAACGTTACAATCGTATTGCCCTATTATTTCCGTATTTACTATAGTAAGTGAAATAGATATATACAGCGTGAAGATAAATTTCTTCTTTAAAACCGCCACGTGTATATTTTTCGTTATATAATAGGCATCGAATATTTGACAGGCTTAAATTTGTTCACAAATGAGCACAGTTTCTTTTCCCAAAAAAACATTTCAAATACTGTAACAAACACAAGTATTATAAATTCGTCAAAAATGGTAGAAGCACAGTTTGTTATAAACAAACAAAGATAACTCGATTTGGGCATCAATTTGCATACAGAAAAACAAAGGGTGCACGCATAATGTTAGTAAATTTTTTCGTGCTAAACACATAGTCATTTATATCCATGCCACTAGTATCAATATAACATTTAAAATCTATTCTATACGTGCTTTTTTATCATACACGCAGCTTTATAACATCAAACTCCCTTGTACGAGTATGTTATAAGATAAACACGGCTCTATAAAACTATGAGTGTTTATCCAAAATAATTCACTTGACAGTCAACATGTTAAATTAAAGTGTTAGGCTTATAGTATGTGTTTAGTATTTAGAAGCAAAGTTTAAAGCAAATCATAGAGCGGATTTCATAGAATTCTAGAAAATCGTAGAATAAAAATCCGGCTGCTTCCGGTTAACGGATTTTGACCGCAACATATACGCACAAAATACTTCTTCTGATAAGAGAATGAAAAAATACTGTCCAAAACAATTTATGCTATTGCAATGAAAATAAATGGTCCAATCATATTGTCTCAAATCTTTTGAAATACAATATTAATCCAGCCAATTAATAATGGTTTTTACTGTTATATATAGCTTTTTTTTCTAATATAAGCAAAATCTAATTAAATGATCAGTCTGCCAAAATGTGAAGATCTGAAAAAAAAAAAAAAACTTATATTGGCTAATAGATTAATAAATGATTTACAGCTTGCAACAGATATACAATAATTAATTCGTTTCTGTCAATCGATATTAAATTACAAATGGCTTTATTTATTGTTGCCCATATAAGTTTTATTCTTATTTATCTTATACAGTAATATTGAATTTTATTATTGGTACAGTTATCATGGCCGATGACAAAATATTTTAATTTCATTTCCTGAAGATTGGGAAATATATTATGAAATGCGAAATATAAATAAACAAATAAAGAATGTCACAGTCTTTATAAAAAAAAAAGATTAGCTTAAAATTAATAATAATAATAATTTTAATAATAAATTTTTATTCGTTTCAAACATGTGTTTGGTACAAAGTGAGTTGGTACAAAATAGGTAATACATTATGCTTGGAATTTAAAATAAATAGCGACAATAATATTAAGTAAATACAATAAAATGAAATAAAACTTTTTCACAAATCATAATAGGTAATTAGAAGTAGAGAGAGAAAAGGGAGAATGAAATAATATAAAAATGAGAAATGGACTGCAAATAAAATAGAAACCGTCTTAGTAAAGATAATGACAATAACAATGACTTGCAATAATAATTATATTAATGAAGCATAAAATAATCATTCTTCATAAAGTTAAACATGCAATGAAATAAATAAAAAAGATTTAACCAAATTTCAGAAGTAGAAATTTGTACAAGAAGCAGTCATTAACCTGTGGTATTATGGTGATAGAAACATAAATAATACGAAGTATGAGGATTGGCAAACAATGGGATTATTTTGAAAAAATTAGGCTTGCTATTTTGCCTTTAATTTTATACTATTGATAACAAACAGAAATATGTCGTTCACTTTCTCTTTTGTTAATAAATTTAAAAGGTTTTCAATCAATTCAAAGGGGCCACAGTTTAGTTTTATAGATTTTAATAAAAATTTATTTCTAAATGAAACGAGAGCAGGACATTGAAATAAAAAATGATAAACATCGTCGATTTCCTTATTTGTGCATAGCGGACAATATTTATCTGGAAAAAATTGAACTCTCTCCCCGCGCACCAAAATTCTAGGGAATTTTTTTTGAAATCAGCCACAATTGAACTACTACCCGTAATTTTTCTATATTACAGTCAAAATTAAAATAGCTTGGTTGACACCCTAGAGGACTTATCAGTCTGTAGTGAGAATTGAAAGACGAATTTATAACTGTCTCAATGTCCAAACAAATTAAGTGGTTTTTAAATGCTTCCAAGGTGTCATCTTTGTAATATATTATCATGGAGAGCTTCGGATTAACTGCCAGGTGATCATAACTAATAATTTTCAAAAAATTATTTAGGTGAGTAAACCAATTAGACGGGCACTTGATACTGTTTTTATGCAAATGAACTAAGCGGTCGTAACATAATCGGGGAAGTCTATCTTCTGGCATACGCAACAACTGAATCCACCAACCGAGGGTACGTTTTAAAATCTTTAATTTTTGTGGGTTCTCGCAGTTTCGATTCTGACATATGCGCTCGGAGTGTGAATAGGTATTTTTAATAACGTTTTAAAGAAGAGCAATTGAATAGCTTAAAATTATATCGATAACCCGATTCTGTCAAATTTAATATGTTATAATTTTTTTTTCAGCATAAGTAGAAAGTTTGGAAAACACTTTTCATCGCCTGGCCCCGAGGGAGTGTTAATGAGGACTATTAAAGCTCTGGATGTTGCTAACATCATTAAAGAAATAGGAGAGGTGATGCTTAAAACGAAGTATGTTCCTGAAGTTCTAAGGAAGGGGAGAACTATTTTGCTATATAAAGGGAAAGGGCCAAAAGCAAAAATATCATCATGGAGGCCTATTACGGTCTATCCTGTGGTCCGGCGCATCATTGAGAAGGTTTTGGACCAAGAATTAAGGAAGCAAGTAGGATTCCACAAATCCCAGCGCGGGTTTGTCAGAGGAATGCCAGGTTGCCATGTCAACGCGAGGTTACTGGACGCTGTCCTTAGGGATGCCAAAAAGAAGAGAAAGACAGCTGTCATTGCACTTCTGGATGTGATCGGCGCTTTTGACAATATAGGCCACGCCCATGTAATGAAGTCACTGAAGGCGAAAGGCGTCTCTTCGGACCTTCTATGCTTAATTTCTGCCCTTCTTACCAATAACTCTACACATATAAGCCTTGGAGTGAAGAAGACGGGTGAAATCCCTATATGGCGAGGAGTCCCACAAGGCGGACCCCTATCTCCTACTCTATTTAATATTGCCATAGACTACATATATTATGAAGTCTGTGACATCCTCTTGGCAAATACGATGGGGTATAAGCTTCATGAAGGGGAGACTGGTATCATCCTTACCGGATTCGCGGACGATCAGGCAGTGACAGCCTGTAGCATAGAAGCGGCTGAGCGGATAATTAACTTAATCCAGCTTCTGTTCAGAGAGATAGGTTTGTCACTTAATCCAGCTAAGAGTACAGCAGTGATAATCAGGGAGGGAGTACTCTCTCGGACTAAGCTCACACTGGATAATGGGGACGAGATTAGCTCATTGGGGGAAGGAGAAATTATAAAGTATTTAGGATGCTCCTTTTCCGACGAACTTGCGGTGAACGAGGAATCGGTGGAAAAATTAAACGTGAATTTAGTCAAGCTTACATCATCCAATTTGTTAAAGCCCGATCAAAAGCTAAATATGCTCAACCAGTACCTGTTCCCTGCACTGACTTATCCTCTTCAATCATCACCTCTCACTAAGCTTTGCCCGGCACTCTTGGACGGTATAGAAGTCACCATAAGGCGGTACGTGAAAGCCATGCTTAGTTTGCCCGCTGACACGAATAGCGGTATGCTATACGCCCCTCGACGTTATCGCGGACTTGGCCTGCTCAGGTGTAAGTGGGAGGCGCCTCTGCAGCACTGGTCAATTATCCAGAAATTGTCAAGAGTGCAGGATCCTCTTTTTCAACGAATATTTGATTATGAGGCTGAATCAAGTCTGTGCGCGGCTAGGCTTGAATTGGATGTAATAAGTCCCCAGGAACTAGTGTCCATTAAAAGAATTCGCCAAGGTCTGAGAGAGAGCTCTTTCGAATCGTGGGCTGCGTGTAAGTGGCAAGGTGTGGGGGTATGCCACTTTAGGGATAACCCTAAAGGAAATCAATTCGTCTGTAATAAGCAGCTGCTCTCGGGCTCCGAGTGGACTAACTCCCTTAAATTAAGTAATAATTATGCTCCTCTTCGTGGAGTACCGGCGGTAGCCGCACAGAGTCAGGAGATGTTGGACCCCTCTGCCGCCGATGTGGCAGGGAGAATGAAACACCAGCCCACGTGCTTGGTAATTGTCCACACAACATGCTCCTTGTCACTCGCCGGCACCACCGTGTCAAGCACACCATCACGGAGCTTCTTGAAGGTACAAAGGATTTTGTGTGCTACGAGGAGGTGCTTGCTGTCGATGACGCGGGGTCGACCCGATACGCAGATATCCTGGCTTTCAGGAAGAGCAGCAATTTGACATATATCCTGGATCCCACAATCAGGTATGAGTCTAACGATCCTGATCAGGCGGAGAAAATCGATATGGAGAAGCGCCGTATTTATGAGAGGTGCATCGCCTACTACCAGGAGAAGTACAGAGAGCACTTCGGAGATAGAGAGTACCAGGTCCGGGGACTCTGGTTTGGTTCAAGAGGAACCATACCGAACAGAACGGCAAAGTTTTTTGACACGGTCGGTATCGACCAGAGCAAATTAACGTCGCTTAGTGAGCTCATTCTTATAGATTCACTAGCAATTATAAAAAACCATATTTATTGACAATGACAAACGTTCTTTTATTAGGCTTAAATTGAATTAAGTGTTTTTCTTTTTATTCCCATAATATGTATATGTGTGTGTTTTTTTATCTATTTTATTTTATTTTTATATGATTGTCGTTGCTGATTGATTGGTACGCTGTGTTCTCTGCAACTCAACCTAGTTGAGCAGCCCCACTTAGTTTTAAAATAAAGTGTATCTCTCTCTGATTTCCTCAGATATACATTCACAGGTATACCTGAGGTATACGTATATTTATTTATATATTTATATGGCACACTAACTACCTGAGGAAATCAGAATGTAAAGTGTTTTCCATACTTACAAATACGTATATTTCCTCAATGGCAGGATGTTGGTGTAGTGTTATGAGCATGGACTTTTAACTGAAAGGTCGCCAGCTGTTAAATTTTATATTCCTTTAAAAAATGTTAATAGTAAAGTAGGTGCTTCCGCGCCACCGTCCCTGATGCTTAATTTGGTAGTTGGACGTTAAGCCCGCCTGAAAAAATATGTCATTATTTCACTTTTTATTACCTCAACGTCAACGCAATTGGAAATTTATTTTTTGTAGCAATGCGACATTTTATACAAAAAGAATATAAATATTTGTATCGTTGATTTGATTTCTATAATAAATTGTTAAAAATCTGGTATGAAACACTCACACAACTTTCTCTTACTCCAGTTCTCAAATTATAATTGACAAATTTTATAGTTAGTGTACCAAATTTAATGAAATTCGTCGAAAACTGAAAAAAGCTGTCCAATTAAAGCGAACTTCCAGTTTGCTAAGTTTCTTGAAACTCGGAATTTTAGCAATCTATGTATTTCTAATTAATTTTGTTTGGATGATAGAATTGTATAATCAACTATGATAGCACATTAGAGGAAGCTGTAACCCCACCTCTACCCTAAAACTGCCGTTAAATGAATTTTTCCAGAGAAATATTTTAAATAAATGATGTAGATCTTTGCATGTTTAGTTTATATTAGAAGTTTCAAGAAAATCGTCGGAGCCATTTTTGAGAAAATCGCTAAAAAGTGAAAAAAATCATTTAGTATACTGGTAAAGTAAACCCACTTTCGGTTATCCGATTTTTTTCAAACTCGGAATTTCAACATAATATTCAATTCTAATTAATATTATTTAGATGACAGAATTGTCTAATAAACTGAAATAGCACTTTAGATAAAAACCTACCACCACCCCTCCCCCAGAAGTGCCCTTAATTGAATTTTCCCGGAGAAATGTTTCAAATAAAAGTTGTAGCTCTTTGTATGTTTAGTTGATATACGATGTTTGAAGAAAATCGTTGGCCATTTTTGAGAAAATTGCAAAAACGTAAAAAAAAAACTAGTAAAGTGGTACTTCCGGTTGAGGAATTTTGATAGATGACCCACTGTCATGGTGACAACTAAACGGAATGTCAAGTTTGAACTTTCTACGATTTTTTGTTTTTGAGCTAAGCTGTTCACATACATACACAGACCCTTTGCTAAAAACCACTTTTTTGGACTCAGAGGACCTCAAAACGGATATTTCCGGTGAAAACTCAATATCGAAAATTTGACACGATTACCATACTTCCTCTTACTAGGAGTAAGAGAAAGTAAACAAGATTATGGCAGTGGAGAAATAAGTCTGTTGGCTGGGTGAAAGAGAAGCTCAAAATGTAATCTCTTACAATGCATATAGTGTGTGTATGTGTGTAATGAGCTAAAGAGTACCTTTGGGTGGGCGCTATGCAAAACTTCCAAGGAATTGAACACATCAAGTATATCGGTAGGTCCTATATGTATTGTGTACATGATATACTAACAGAGTAAGAGTTGATCGTTTTGTTATGTTCCCTGAGAAGTCTACCTCACTTTTTCCTTCGAGAAGTGGTACCTAAAAAAGGTATTAAGTCTAAGCCCCTTTCATTTTTTCTCTATTGAAATATTTTGTCCATACAAATCGAACTCACATAAATATAAGTGCAGTTCAATCGATAAACAATTTCTTTTATAGTCGAAGGTCGAACATGTCAAAAATATGGACAATTGCAACCTTCTTCCTAAGCAATTAGAGAACAATAAGAGATAATAATGTACATAAATAAATACATATTAAAGGTATGGTAAGGTATGGATCCGCTTAGCTATCACTATGGGATCTGACAGTAGATCATCTGTCAAAATTCCTCAACCGGAAGTACCGCTTTACTAGTTGTTTTTTTTACGTTTTTGCAATTTTTTCAAAAATGGCTCCAACCATTTTCTTCAAACTTTGCATATCAACTACACATACGAAGAGCTACAACTTTTTTTGTATGATTTCTCCGGGAAAATTCATTTAAGGGCACTTCTGGGGGGGAGGGTTGGGGTTAGGTTTTCATTTAAAGTGCTATTTCAGTTTATTAAACAATTCTGTCATCTAAATAATGTTAACTAGAATTGAATATGTTGTTGAAATTCCAAGTTTCCAAAAAAATCGGATAACCGGAAGTGCGTTTACATTACCACTTTACTAAATAATTTTTTTCACTTTTTCGCGGTTTTCTCAAAAATGGCTCCGACGATTTTCTTGAAACATTGTATATAAACTAAGCATACGAATGATCTACGACTTTTAATTAAAACATTTCTCTGGGAAAATTCATTTAATTGCACTTTTGGATAAGGCGTGGGGTAATGTTTTTCTCAAGTGCTACCATAGTTGATTATACAATTCTATCATCCAAACAGAATTAACAAGAAATAAATAGATGGCTAAAATTCCGACTTTCAAGAAAATTAGTAAACCGAAAGTGCGCTTTTACTGGACAGTTTTTTTTTCAGTTTTCGACGAATTTCATTAAATTTTGTATACAAACTATAAAATTTGTCAATTATAATTTTACGAACTGGAGTAAGAGAAAGTTGTGTGAGTGTTTCACACCAGATTTTTTTTTTTACGTTCTCTTACTCCCTAGAATAGAAAGAGAAAGTATTGCAATCTTGTCAAATTTTTGAAATTGAATTTTTGTCGGAAATACAGGTTTTGAAAACCTTTCAGTAGGACAAAATTGTTTTTAGCGAATGGTCTGTATGTATGAACAGATTATCTTAAAAACGAAAAACTTCAGGAAGTTCAAATTCCGTTTAGGTACTACCACCACATCTGTTACGAAAGTTTCGGGCAAAATCCATCACCCGAAAGTGCAACTATATTGAATATTTTTTTACAAAATTTCTTGATTTTTCCAAAAACGGCTCAACGATTTTCTTTAAAGTTTATATACTATCTACACACATAGAAAGTATTGTAGCTGAAAGTGGAGAACCAGCACTGCGAGTTAGAAGGGACATCCTGATGTGTCAAGGTTGTTGCCGTTAAAAAATCATGTCGCCTATGAAGTCATTTACAATCCTCAATTTGAACATTTATACGTAAGGACAAATACAAACACTTTACCTTTGGGCATATGTTTTAAAAATTTCTGTTTGCTAAACAATATATCTATTCCCATACCTGTATGTTCGATCTCTCCAAAAATAGAACCTTGGACACTGAATGGGCTTAAGTTTGACGGCACACTAGTTAAATATATTAAAAGTAAAACTCCGAACTACGTATACAAAAACCTTCTGCAAGAGCGACTACTGCTTAAATATAAAAATTATATTAAAATATTCATAAATTATATAATATTCATTAAAATATTATATTAAAAGGCGATAAATGGAGTAGGAGCAGCTTTCGTCATGAATGAGAGACTGTACAACTTCCTATTAAGCAATATCTCAAGCATATCTACAGCCGAGTTATTCGCTATATACAAAGCCCTAGAACATATTCGGAACTACAATGAACCTAAGAAATATATTATTTGCTCCGATTCAAGGAGCTCACTGGAGATGTTAGGCAATCGGGACTCCGATAGTTTGTTGATTCAGTGAATACACACGCTCTTGGAACTGTGCCTGCGAGAAAATAAAGAAGTCTCCTTTATTTGGATTCCCGGTCATGTTGGGATAAGAGATAACGAATCTGCCAACAAAGCTGCTAAAGAAGCGGCATCAATGTCTTGTAGAGACGAACGTGTCCTTGCAGTCGATTGGAAAGCTTTTCTAAAAAGTTTTTTGTGGTGGTTGGTTCCGCAGAGCTGGAAAGCATCAGAGACATTTTCCGTAGTAGCCTGCTTCATTTTGTGGTCATCGGTTTCGGGCGTTCACCCATCTTCAGGATGCGTTTTTCAGACAGTGTGACAACACAGATTGCACAGAGCAAATTCAGTTTTACTTACTGACTCCGAATCACACTGTCTGAAAAACGCATGCTGAAGATAGGCGAACGCCCGAAACCAGTCTGCACAAAATGAAGCAGGCTACCACGGAAAATGTCTCTGATGCTTTTCTAAAAAAAAAAAAAAAAAATCTTTTCAACTGGGAAAAGGAATGGCAATTAGTGCAGCTGTCAAATAAACTAAGGAATATCAAAGGTACCACAAAGAAATGGTCAACCTCAAATCGAGAATCTCGGCGAGAAGAAGTTGTCCTAGCGAGAATGAGACTCAGTCACACCATGTTGACATACAGCCACATATTCCGAAGAGAACCTCAGCCGGTATGCAGCGCTTGCAATACGACATTAACAGTCCCGCATATTCTATTGAAATATTCGAAATATGTAAACGCGCAGGGAAAAACAAATTTACCGACCAGTCTTACAGATGTATTAGGAGACAATGAGGGGGAACAGAATATCAATAAGACTTTCGAATATCTTAGGGAGGTTCATCTATTTCATTTGTTGTGAAACTAACTATATATTATTATTATTATTATTATTTATTTATTGCTTTTAAATTTTGTACAATTCATAGCAAGAGTTGGTCTCGGTTACAAATTTATATAAATATATATATACAATCTTATAATATATTTGCTAATAATTATACACAATTAAATAATTATGAGAGAGAGTAGACAAATAAAAAGAAAGAAAAAGTAAACAAATCTGCGTTAAAAAAAACAACAAACAAATAAGAAATATCAACCCACTAGTATAGCTCTTAGCCTTAATGCATTACAAACATAGAAATATATACTTTTTAATTTATTCAAGTTATCAACAAAAAGGAGATCTTCTATTTGGTCTTGACAATTTACATTCGAGCGCACATAACTTCTTAAATAAGTATCCCTAAATATAGATAATACAGTACACTCTAACAAAAAATGTGCAAATTCATCTTTAGAACATTTACATAAAAAACAAACATTGTCAGGATTGAAGTTATGAACAGTTCCATTTAGATAAATTCTAGGCTTAATTTTGCTCATTAGGCGGATTTGTGACAAAGTCCGAATAAATTTAGGATCACATCTGAAGTAGATGTATGGTTCAGGCAAACCAAGAAGGCTTATACTTCTGAAATAGTTATTAAAGGAAGCATGAGTCACAGAAAGTACATCCTTACTCAACAAATTATTATTAAAACTTTCTATCAAGGAGTTCTTCCTTTTTCTTAATTCCTCCGAACTTTGCGCTAGCCACACATCGTCGCCACCTATAGAATATAAGAGTCTTCTAAATTCCATTACCCAGTTATAAGGCAATTGAATAGTATCTGACTGTTCAAACAAACTATTATAGCAGACTCTTGGTAGACTATCATGAGGTAGATTTAAGATTTTTGACCAGAATCCCAACATTCGTTTAAAAATTAGAGCTTTAATATGCAGCCGATTGCTTTCCAAACGGACAAAAGCGTCAGGCGTATTGCGAGACAGATGAAGTAACGATTTTAGGAATTTTAAATGCACTCCTTCAAGAAGGTCGAAATAATTAGGGCTCCAAATTTCCGAAGCATAGAGTAAAACACTCGAAACCATACTGTCAAATATGTACATCTTATCCCTCCAAGAGTTGCACCCGGATCTGGCTATGAGATTCAACACGGAAGCCATAGCGACAGAACCTTTTTTTACAAAGTGCTTGGCCGCTAAGATAAACTTTGCGGAGGCGGAAAAAGGGACCCCTAAGTACGAAGCGCTGTTTACTAAACTTAGCTTACTTTCTTCATATAAAAAATCGCTTACTTTCTTCGTTCTACCTCCTTTGTGACAGTGTAGCACTACCGTTTTTTGTGGGTTAACTTTAATTTGATTAATTTCACAGTAATCCGACAGCAATTTCAATTTATTTTGTGCATCATACCAAGAATAAGAGGTTATTGCCACATCATCTGCATACATTAAGATCGTGACATCCTTACCACCCTTAAGGTGAATACCCTCCGCATCTCTTTCCCTAAAAAAACCTGCAAAATCACTCAGGTAAAAACTAACTATATATATGAATGTGTTTAGTTGTTTGCTGGTATCTTGTGTATAGGTATTTATTTTATAAGTGATATAAGGGAGTAGAGAAATATGATTAGACCTAGATTGTGGGTTTGCTGTAGAAATTGTTAGACTAGTGGGTATGGATATGCATCCCGGATGAGTCCTTACAAATTAGAAACAGGTGCAAAGGACCATAGGTGTTGTGCACCTTAAAAAAATTCAGAAAAAAAAAAAAATATATATCACTTTTATTTTAAACATTTTCACAGGAAAATTGATTTTTGGGGGGGTTCTGGGGGAACAGTAGCGTTATGCTTTCCACTAAAGTATCACTTTATTATAATGTTTTCTGTTACAAGTTAATATTAATATCAATTAAATATATATTGCTAGAATTCCAAATTAGAAAAAAAAGATCTGTTAACTGGAGGTACAATTTTACAAAATAGGATTTCGTGTTTTCTGGAATTGAGTCGAAAATGACTAAAAACGATCTATCACTTTTTCGACTAAAACGTTAATGGTACAAATCAGTCAAAAAAATACGATGCGATCATAAATCGCGTAGTTGGTTAGCTGAGAAACAACATAATCTCTTTAAATAAGAATATAAAATTAATGACACTGAAATAAAATTCCCTTTTTTACTCAACTCCTTTTTATAAGTAATAATTTTTTTTTGTTTTTTCTTGAATAATGTTTAATTTAGTATTCTTAATGGACAGTTTTAATTATGCTTTAAGAAATTTGTGAAAAGTGAGGTCAATGAATAAAACACTTACTAGCTTCCTAAAGCCATAATAGTGGTATTATTTTAAAAGGGTGTCAGCTTAATCAAATCGTATCTGTCTCAAAGTTGAATCATTCCAACAACATTTATTTGAAACATTGTGACTATCAATTAGTATGTACAAAATTATTCACCTAATTCCTTTATCTCTCTACCTTTTGTTTCTTAATTTACCAGATAATTATATCTATTAATAAAACACTGTTAGGAAATTATTCTTTTTTAATTAGTTTTATGTTAAAATAAAAAAAATAAGATATTTTTAATACATTTATTCGTTGCATATTGCGTTAAGCTTAGCTTTTATTCTATAGAGAAGCAAAATGTTGCCAGAAAAATGCTATTATTTTTCAGGACTTCATATTATATTATGCAAATAGAAAATGGAATTCTCATTAATTAAAAAATGTATAATTCACTAATCGTTATATAATTACCAATTTAGTTTTACTTGCTGCTATAAAAGGAAGTTATGCGATAATGAAAATTGAGTTTTCGTCGTAAATATACGTTTTGACGTTTTGAGTATGAAAAAAGTGGTCGGTATATGTGTTTTTTTTCCCTTAGAAGTACTTGTTCTACAAAATAGTACTCCTACCGAGTAGGAATTTATTTTCCATCTGCTGCTCTATATTCAAATAATATTTGTTGTTTATCTTGTGCAGGCACAATTAATTCGATCGTATTCATCGATATCAATTTAATGGATAAACAAGAAATAAATATATAATAATATTTTCAAATATTATAATTCTTTTTTTTTCAATGAAATACCATAAGCATAAGTTTGGTTTTAATCGACATCGGAAAAGCATTTGATATTGTATGGCTACTTATTTTTTCTACAGGTTAATTGAATATAACTTCCTTCTATATCTTTTTAAATAAATTGGTCCCTTGATATCTCGAAAATAGAAAATGCTACATCTCCATTAACTCTGTACTATCAGTTCCTTATACAATTTTTGCTGGGGTCCCTCAAGGCTCCATTCTAAGTCCTTTTCTATTTATTACATTCATATACTCTATTCCTCAGCCCAGAAATGTTAACCTTGCCCTATATGTGGATGATATTCACCACTTCTACCGACACAATATCTAACAGACTTATTGACAAACTTAACTGAATGCTGTAACAAATGGAAACTTTTCATCAACAATTACAAGGCAGAAACCATTATCTTTACAAAACATAGACTCTATATCAGCCACAATATTACAGTCAACAGTACGATAATACTGACAATATAAACTATCTCGGAGTTAGATTGGACAGCAGACTGAACTTAACCACTACAAAGGTAAGACAGCCATTCGACTTCTCTTTCCACACCTCTCCTCCAACACCAAAATGTCCACCAGAAATAAATAAATCCTATATAAAGTAGTAATCCATCCTATGCTTATCTACTCCCCTTTCTGCTTGGAGCTTTACCACTATGTCCAATAACTCCATACACCAAATTATCCCTAACAAATTGCTCCGCTTTGCTACTAGTTTGACTAGTTACACTTGAATCATGTACACCTACATGACTTAACTGACACATGTAATATTAATGACTACCTCAAAAACAGAGTATTAAAATACCCGTCAGCTCTTAATATCCATTCAAATCCTCTCTTCAAATCTATTGCCGGATTTAAATGTCCCAATTTTTTCATAGAACACAATATCATAGCAATGATCTAGTATGAGCTTACAGATCCCTGGATTTGTCAACCTATTTTCTTCTTTGGATAAAACCAAGCTGGCTTTCTACAAATCCACGTTCTTGCCTTTTCTGACCTACGAGTTTGCGACTTAGGTAATTACCATAAAGCACGAGTCAAACTGCAAAGTTCGAGAAATGAGGATTGCATGAATCGTGAACAAATTATTGCTTTGTGGTTGTTACATTGTCGCCGAAGGAGAGTAAAACGAAATCGTCTTTTTTGGGGCGCATCGCATCAATCAGCGGAGAGAGGAAGTTGAATTGTTTTGCACACTCTTTGAAGACCTGAAGAATGACGAAAATATTTTTACAACTATTTCCGGATGTCTACTGCTACTGCAACCTTTGACGAATTAGATGGCAAACTTAAGGATGTATTACAACTTCAAAACATATAATTTCGAAATTCCGCACTGGTTATCAAAACTTCAGCATCAATTTCATCCATGTCTAATACTATATAGGGAAGGTATGCTGTTTCAACCGCTTATATTAGATTTTAGTGAACAGTAGAAAAAGTTATTTCAAAGGGCGGCAAAATGAATGTAGCTGTCGTACGTCACAAAACCGCACAATATGAAAGCATACATTTAATCATGTAGGCCAGTGAGTCAACGGCGCCGTCTATTTCAGTGGCACCGAACGGCTGCTATACGGCACGGCACCGACGTTTTGCCGTCACCGTATAATGTGAAAGGTCCCATGCTTTTCTTCATTCCACTAAAAAAGTCCGGCCGTATGGTTTTTTGCCGTACGGTGAAAACCGTATAGTGTGAAACGAGCCTAAAATGTTGTGTTGGTAATAATTTGATTTTAGCATTATTTTTTTTTTATAAAAAAAATTTATTGCACAATTTGATAATTTATAAAATACCTAGGAAGGGAAAATTAGCAAAAAAAAAAAATGTAAACTAGTTTTTTCAAAGAAATAATTAGCTATAAATAATTAACCAATCAATCACAATGTAGAAAAGAAGTGTAAGTGTATATTAGGCCAATCTGAAATTTAGAATTATCATGTTGAAATTAACTTGATATAAACAGGTAACAAGTATAAGCAGGTATTTCCTTGATGCAAATTATAAGTATCTTACACATATTTTCGTTTATAATTAAATTTATGACACATTTTTCAAAATTAATTCTAGAATGATACTGAGGAATAGCAAAATTAGCTTTCCTTTAAAATGTCATATTTCCCGTTTGGCAATTATATACTGTTAACAAGAATTTGCGGTAACTGCCCAAGACTTGCACTCATAGATCACAATAGGCAAGAAGGTGGATTTCTTGTTATTATTTATCGTGGACCTGTTGTTCAGCATAAGCCAAAATATTGATGTTGACCATTCACATCCTCCAGTGATTGGATTGAATGTCTCCTTAGTCTTGTGGAGCTTTCCATAATATCATCCACTAGAATTAAAAGCAGCAAATGGCTGAGCATGTCTCCTTGTCTCCCTGGTCTCATTACACCTGAAATGGCAAATTTTTCTGTTCAGACATAGTTTCTGCAACTTCTATAAATCTTTAGATTCTTTTAATCTATTTCCGGTCGACATTGATTTCCCTTAAAGACTTCCACATCTCCGACCAGGCTACTCTGTCGAATACATTCCTTTGCTTTAAAAAGCCTCATGATATTTGCCTACTTCGTTAGTAAACATAATAAAAGTAACCCAGTCAAGTTTCTGCAGAAACTTGGAAATTTTGTTTTTTTTTCGAATATTGTTGATCTAAATTTTTTTTGAATTTTTGTAATTACTTTTTTTCCATGAAAACGTAAGAAACCTTCGTGAAAGAATGTAAAGTTCTTTCATTACTTTATTATAAAAATAATTATTAATAATTAACATTTAACATGAATAATGTAATAATTAAAATTATTAGTTTACCACTCATTTGTGTGACATAACTTTTTCTAATGATGGATTTCACTATTTTTAAGATATAAATTTTGAACAGGCCTCCCTCCCTAAACGGGTCCACCTTATATATTCCACTTCCGCCCCGGGAAAAGTAAGAAGAGGGAAATTCCCCTTGTAAATGTAATGATAGGGGTAGGCCAGATAACTTTGACTCAACTGTTTCTTTTGTGCCTTTCAACCTTATAACCCAACTTTATAAATATGTACATTGGAAAAACTACCCTACTTTACAGTCATAAAATATTTAACAATGGTATAGTTCGATACAATTTATATTTATTAATTCTTCCAAAGCAAGTACATATTACAAGTTCCTTGTTTATTAGATGTGGCGCGGGGCTCTTTTGATGGCTGGTTAACGAACATGGATACGTCTCTCGCATATGACTTGAGCTGGCCCTGGTTTTCAAAGACAATTGCTGATATTATAATTTCGATACTCGGTAGTTTTTTTTTTAATTTAAGGCGCGTCAACATCTACAGTCTTTGGCACCCGGAGCCTTCTAAGTGCACTGCCGGCCTTCTCAGTTCTCTCGTTTCTGACAACACTGGACAGTGAGCTGTAGGGGCTCCTAGGAAGAAAAAATCTAAGGGCAGCACAGCTAGACTCGAACCCGGATCCTCCGCGTGGGAGTCCAGTACGCTAACCACTTAGCTATTCCCTTTCCTAATACTGTACTGTTACAAATGTCATATTTAATTTGCCAATAATTTTGATGTTGGCGAATTTATGTACTATAGCTATTCGCCGTTTGTATGCATTGATATCCGAAACAAATGTTTCTACACTTCCCTATACTCTTAGGTCAAAATTGTAAGAAAAAAAAAATCCAAAGTATACAATATATAATATATTATGCAAATACAAAATATCTGTCTTAACTTTAAAGTTTTTGTTTAGTACAGTATAAACAAGTATGCAGTAAGTAAATAAGCCAAGTGTTTACTTGTTTGAATTGGTTTGAAGTGTTTTCGCAATACTAGAGGGTAGTCAAGAGTTTAAAGAAAATCCAGACAAAGTGGATTGTTTGAACTTTAAATAACCTCTTAAGAAAACCAATATATTTTCCATCAAGTTTCTTATTCTCTCATCCCGAAATTCTCTCTATCCAAGGTTTATGAAGTTTCCTTGCAATATATCTACACCATCTGTGGATTCATGGAAAACTTTGTTGTACAAAGAAAAAATGTCTGAAAAATGGGTGCCACTACTTATTTACTTTAAAATTAGTTGTGCGTAATCCTTCTTTATGTATTGTACATTTTAGGATTACAAAAATCTTTGTGTTAAATCTAACAGATTAATCTCCCCAAAAATGCTCTAAAATTCTACTTTAGGGCTTTTTTTTTTGGAATATAAATATTTGTAAATAATTTGATTAAACAAAATTAACTACTGAATGGAAAACTTATATTTTAGATGGAATAGATTTGAATATTTATTAAAATAGGCTGTAGATATTATAATGGATGTGAGAAGGAGAGAGAATGAATTTAAGAATGAGAGAAATAAACAGAACACACAAACTGCAAGGATTTTACAGTTAAATAGAAGTTAGGTACCGAGAGAATGATAAAGAGACAAAAAATTCAAAATTCAGCACACTCCTGGCCACCGTACCTAGCGCGTAGCGCCAAAACCGGTGCCTATGGTCACTTAGCCTTGCCTACTATGTAGGCAAGTTTCCATCCCTGCCACGTGGAGGCGGACCTCTATATATCCGTCTAGTCCGGCGCATTACCGCTACTTCTCGAGCAAACAGAGCGAAGTCTTTAAAATTTTCAGCACTTTTCACCAACTCTTTACATTCTCCCGGCCAATTCTCTCCTCTCCTTTTCAGCTTGAATTCCATATGGATTCTTGCCTCGTCGAGGAGAGAACATCGGAAGAGAACGTGATGCACTGTATCCCGTTCACCGCATTCGCAATTCGGGGAATCTTTCAAACCCAACTCATTGAGCTTAGAATTGAACTCCCCGTGGCCCGTGAAATATTGCGTTACGGTTTGGGATAGCTCCAGCCACCGCATCGATAGTCTGTGATGCACATTTGGGAAGAACTCATATGTAATTCTTCCTGTATCTGCCTCATCCCAGCGTCTTTGCCACTTCCCAATCTCATACTCTCGGATCTTATTTCTTGCAAGAGTAGTAGGCATCTGACTGGACAGCTCCTCACCATCGAGGACAATCTTGACCCCTTTTTTAAACTTATGGGTAAGGGCTCTCATCTCAACGAGGAGATCAAGCGGCAACACACCAGCGACCACCGGTAAGGAAGCCGTGGATGATGTCGCATAGGCCCTTGTTACAGAGCATAAAATTGCTCTTTGCATTCGCAACAGAGTGCCGCTGTACGACTGCATGTCAAGCTTGTCGGCCCAACAGGCAGCTGCGTACGCTGCGACATTCTCTATTACGCCCCTATAAATGGTTAGGGCCACACCAGTCTTCAGCCCCCACTCACCACGGGCAACTCTTTTTATTCCCTGGTACAAGTTGAGACATCTGGAGGCCACCCACTGAATATGGGGCTTAAAAGAAAGCTTCCAATCCAGCAGCACGCCCAGGTACTCAAACTGGGTCACATGGACTATTCTGTGATCGTCCACCCTTATCCAGGGAGGACGACTGGGATGAAGCTCTTGATAAAGAGACAGACTGGCTGAGTTATTAGAAGTATCAGAGACAATTTCCGTGATATCCTGGTTCATTTTGTGGTCATCAACTGGTTTCGGGCGTTCGCCCATCTTCAGGATGCGTTTGTCAGATAGTGTGATAACACAGACTTGCACAGAGCAAATTCAGTTTACACACTCAGCGTAAACGAACACACACACACTTTACAGAATGTGTAAACTGAATTAGCTCTGTGCAAGTCTGTGTTATCACACTGTATGACAAACGCATCCTGAAGATGGGCGAACGCCGAAACCGGTCGATGACCACAAAATGAAGCCGGCTATCACGGAAAATGTCCCTGATGCTTTACAGGTCTGCGGAAACAACTACCACAGCAATTACTAGAAGCAAGTAGATAGGTTGCTGACCTGGATGTACTGTTGTAAAACTGACTAAAACTGTGTTGACGGTTCTGCTGTCGCTATATATATACGAATCGAATTCTCTCTTCCTAGTGTGGCCTAGGTGGGGGAGAAACTAACTTCTGATTCATTTAATGTCTACTTCTTCGCTCTTCGGATCTTATGAATCTTTAATGATTCCACAGTCTTACTCGAGGAAGGTTTCCACAACAAATTTCTCTGGTCACGATCACTTAAAGAGCCACCAACTATATAAAACAGTAAAAGATTCTACAGTCTGTCCTCTGAAATCTTTAATCTAGAACTCAATGCACTAAACTAGATAAAATACACAAAGAAACTGTGGCAAATATTTAGCATCATAGACCAAAGTGTGTACCGGCTGCCTAAAAAGAAGTGAGTTTATTCTTCCCAATCATGGGGAACAATAAAAAAAAATAGAGTGCATCCCTCATACAACTTTCAACAGATGTTTAGTCTATGGCGGTCTCTCTGTGGAGCTCGAAAATATAGACTGAAGCGCCTAATGAATGGCTTTATTCGGTTTATTTCCGGGATGCACAGAGATTCTCGTATTTCCCACTACTATACGGAATTGAAGTGGCTTTGCCTATCTTTTCACAGGCAATACTTCCTTAGCACTTAGGTTGACCAAACCATCAATACTCAAACACCCTCTTACATTTACCATCTCCTTAAAATTAAATCATCCTTAGCGCAGCGTAATATTTGCTCTCGTCCATTCGACCTCTACCCATCCTCTCATAATACTACAATATTACCGCTTCTTCCTCGTTCGAGGCTCCAACCTATGGAATTCTTTCCCTCCTTCCATTCGCCTTGCCTCCGCCCTACCCACCACATTTCAAGTCATATTATTTCACCATCTCCTCTCACTCCAGTCCTCTGAATTATAAACAGAATGCCCAGGATCCCTCTATTAGTCTTCTACCTCAACATCTCTCCAGCATCATCCCAGCGTCTTACCTTCCGACAATTTCATTCCTGTACACTAGCACCATTCTCCTGTAATACAGCATTTTATTCACCACTAACCCTTTCTACTTTCTATTTTTCTTCGTTTCTTTTTTTCACTTTTTTCTTTGTATTGTCTGAAGTATTATATTTATCTATCAGCTTGTATCAACATATATAACTTTTTTTCCATTCTATTCTATATACATATTTGTATTAAGCCTTATCAACCAGATTTGTATTTCTTAGCTATAACACTATTATTATTCTTAAGGGACAGAGTACCCGAATAAAGTTTATTTATTTTTTCTCACGACAGATAATAGAGAATTATTTAGTTTAAACAATTATAAATTAACAGAATTTCTTCAAACTTAGAATTGTTGCTCAAAGTTTAGTTATCCTAATATAAATAAATAGGCCATGAGGTATTATGTTGGCTAATACATAGCAGACTTCTGTTCCATGCCAGAAGACACATCTAGATCAAAGTCTGATAGCACTTCAAATCTAGCATCAAAAGTTACCCCTCACATCATATTAAAATACAATTTTTTTACTGAGAAATGTTACAAATAAAAATGGTAGGTTTATGTCTGGACAATTAGTATTTTAACAATGCTTTTATGTATTTTATTGATTACGTATATATATTTGGTATTACCATTTAACCTTATGTGATACTACTTATTACTTTCTCTTATTGCTGAAAGAGATCACATCAAATTTTATAAATTATATTTTTTAACGGAAATATTTGTTTGGATGCTTCCAGAGTACAAAAAAAAAAATTTCTAGCAAATGTACTCAATGTGTATGAATATTATACACTCACTGATAAAAACTTTCGGCCACTTAAAAAAAAAAATACATTAATAAATAACATAATATTGTCTGGTCTGTATTCACCAGTTATTTTGTTTTGGCAATTTAATAGTTAACATTTTTAAGGTAATTGGACTTTGTAAATTACACTTTTGATATTAAAAAAAATTAAATAAATCAAAAATGTTTACTACTTTGTGTTCATTTATTATCAATTTGTTTATTTTTATTCAGTTCAAATTGATTTTTATCTACTTTAACTTCGCTTTAGCTTGTCCCTTCCAGATTATTCAATGATGAAAGCCGTTCTTTTGCCACTATGACAACCTTACACAGTAGCTTCTCTAGGGGTTCGGCGATATACGTTAAGATGGTCGTTCCTTTCAAAATAAAACTTTAGGAATCATTCTGTCAGTAAGCATAACCAAGCAAATGGCCAGCCTTAACTTCCTCAATCAGCTTCCGGTTATCACAGTCGTGTCTAGAGGTGATAGGTGGGGTGGCCTCAAATGCCATTTAAATGGAGGGTATTATGACTTTTCATGCCAACTGGCCAGGAACGGGGCAAATACTCCAGGGTTCATTGGTCCAGAGCCTGTCCTGGGGATTACTGGCGAAGCGATTCGTGCGGCGATTAGGGGAATGGTATCGCAGTAAGCATGAAGAGCTCTGGAGGGGGATCCCAAGTGCCATACACAGTAAAAGGATGATGCCAGGACTGTGTAAACGAAGGTCCCAAATGACTCTTAGTCTGAGTAGGAGCCAGATTTCTCCTATGGACGGGACTATTTACGTGTCATGGCAGGTTCAGGAAGCACCTGCCCAAGGTAGGGCTCGTAAACGCGGAACCTTTGTGCAGATTATGTCAGGAGGAAGAGGAAACGGCCCCCCCACTGCTATTTGATTGCGTATCAATAATTAAATTGAGCTATGAGACATTTGGTATGTTGCCCTCATACTCCTTAAGGAGGGAGGGCTCATCTACTAGAGATTACCGTGGATCGCACAATAAGCCTCTGTTGGCTGCAGTGCCGGAATACAGCCCACCCATGGTTGGTAATAATAATAATGACTTTTCATTAAATCAATGGGCACTCTTACAGTTTTTCAAGCAAAATTATTGCACAGTTTTTCTTTTTGCTCTCCTAAAGACCATCATTTTTTGAATGAAGCAGATGTTGTAGATGACGTTGGGTTTTCCACTATGATTCAGCTGTGATAGTTTTCTTCCACTTGTGTTTGTTAGTGATTAATAGAATTAGAGTGAAAGGAATGTACCAATAATACAAAACAGATAATTTCTTTTAACTACTTAAAGATTCTTCATTGATTATAGTAATAAGCACAAAGTTCACTGAGAGGTTGACCAACCAGCGAATCACAATGAGAGTTAAACCTTTAACCTTTAAGCCTTTAACCTTCGTTCTTTTTTCCCCTTTTTTTTTGTGTTTAAATATTTTACCTACAAAATAGTTACTTTAATTCAAACAATAATTTAAAACATTCCAGACTAATAGCATTTCAAAAGAAATATTCATCTCGGAAAAAATAAATAAACAAGAATTTTAGTTATGAAATCTCTTTGCCAAGAATTTATGTTAAAGCATGCAAATATTTTATAGCATAGTTTCAGTTTCACCGCATAACTTGGAGTCCAAAGAAAACACTCCCCAGCCTAACTTTAATACGCTAACGGTTTAGTTGGAGATTTTTAAATTATCATCATTATTATTATTTAATTAAAATTACATCCATAATATTTGTATTTTATAGTACTAAATTATTTATGGGTTTTGTAAGAAATTTAAAATTTAAGCAAACCGTACATTGCAGACACGTAGAATCAAATTAGTTATTTTGTCACTGTTAAAGATGTTGAATGTACATACTCTACGGTTTATCTTCTTTTGTTTTCTTGTTCTTTTTAATAAAAAAAAGGAATGATATTATTATTATTTACTTTTTCTCAGCTAAGCTGGCATTTTTATTTTTAAGAAAGGTGCGGGTTGTACCAAGCACACTTTCATTGATTATTTAAGAATAGCCGCACAATGCGGCATGTATTCAAAATGACGGCCTTTTAAACATAAATGATTAATCTGCGATGAATATTGAGAAGCGTGATACCATCATGTAGGGCATTTGGGGACAATTCCAGTCGTGGAAATGACAAGAGGAACAACCGTGACTCTCTCTACCCTCCATATTCTTGTAATTTCTTCCCCAAGCTCCGGCATACTTTCTTTGCTTCTCCTCAACAATTTTACTTAAATTTTCTGTGATGGGCACAGCAATGTCAATTAATTTTACATCCTTCCTTAATTTGTCTTCAAGGATGATATTCGGCCTATTATAACTAACATTCCTGTCAGTTATAACAAATCTGTCATAATATAAGGCGGTATCTACTGTTCTCCAGCACTGGGGATGGAATATACTTATAGTACAGTGCAGCCATGGCTTCTAAGAAACCACTTCTAATAGCCAATTCCTCGATGAACAATTTTAGCGACATTATTGTGACGCTTGGTGTATTCATTGGAGGGCCAAAACTGAACATTCACCAATAGCATGGTGAAAAGTAACTGCAGGAGATCTAGAGGACGGTCAATAAAAATTATACTTTTTTTAAAACTTTTCCAACGTTTTGACAAATTTATTGGCTTCTTCAGAGATTTGTACAACAGTAACAAAAAAAATAATAATCATAATTATAATATAGATGATAATAATAAAGAAATAGTGTTGAGGCAATTATTAAATAATAGAAACCAAAATAAAAAATTTAAATTACTTACAAAATTAAAAAAAATGTAATCGGGATTACATATAATTTTAATTAAACACACTAAACAGTAAATACATACTAAACAAAACTTGATATGGCAGAAAGAGTTGCTTACGCAATGAGCTACATAATCAGAAATGAAGGTACGTAGTAGATGAAGAGGTTATTAAAAGGTAGTATTAGGAGTGGGGGATGGAAAGAAAAAAAACCAAGTCTTATGAAGGATGGGAATTTCCAGGACGGGGGTTTAGGATACTGTGGTAGATGATTGATAAGTTGTTTGTGTCCGTCCATTGATTGAAGTTCTATGTTTTTTAATGTTTATCATTTCTAAAATGTTTGTTTTTTCTTGTTGGTGTTGCTCGCCAGAAATGTAGGGTTGTCATAGTCAAAATTGTGGTCAAATTCAATATGATGTCATGTGAGGGGTTAGTCGTGTTGTTGTATTTTTTAACTTTGTGTGTTTTGTATAGTCTTTTTTTTAAATACTGTGAAGTCTGTCCTATGAATGTGGCTGGGCATTGTTTGCAGTCATTGTTGTACAGATCCCTGAAGAAGACAATAAATTTGTGGAAACGTTGGAAAATTTAAAAAAAAAGTGTAATTTTTATTTACCACTCCTCGAGATCTCCTGCAGTTATTAATAGATAGGTCGAGAATCTTTATTATCATGGTGAATAGTTTCAGATTTTCCGTTTCAGATGGCACCGTCTGCAGACATTCGTCATCTGTCACTGGAGCGTCCTTAATAATAAGCTTTTATAATATTTGGTGCCCACAACCTGGTCTTGAATGGCCATCATGAACCCAACTGTTTCTGGGAAAAGTTTGCCGTTCCTAAGCCATATGTTCGACGCTGATTTGTCGACATTCGGCCGTTCAAGGTCATATGCAAACTTCTCGTGCAATGATTTGGTTTTCCATGTACTTATTGTTTCTGACACATCCTGGCCCCTTCGATGCGCTTGAGGCGACCGGTCACTCAGATTTAGTGGCGTCTATTGCAAATTCAAACCGCAAACAACTCTATGAAGATATGAGTCATCGCATCTGTCAAAAAAATACCTTCTCAGTGAGCACATTTGGCTATTGTGCTGATCTATTATGTACACGATCCCTGCACCACCTTCTGTTATTATTATTAAATCTGGGTGCCTATCGGCCTTGGAACTAAAGCCTTTGCGATTTTATCCCGCCAATTACCCTCTCACCAAATTATACCCCTAATTAATCAGTAGTGTTTCTATTATTTGAAACATTTTTCAAAAAAAAGAAAAAATGTAGATAGGTTTTGGAGGACCTCTGAGTTAGGTTTAAATTTAAACTGCTGTTACAAGCTCGTGCGGCAGAGGATACCCATAATGTACGCTCAGCTGTATATTGTAACTCCTACTACATTCTTTTTAAGGCCAGCCCATTTAAACGTTTGTAAACCTAGCTATTTTAAAGATTGTTTTGTACATTATTATTAATTGGAGAATTAATGTGAGCTGTTTCACACCAGATTTTTCTTACTCAAGGAATTCCATAACATATATTTCTGGTAAAAATTCAATTTCAAAAAAAATTAGACACAGTAGCAATACTTTCCTCTTACCAGAAGTGAGAGAAAAAATATAAAAAGGAAACTTTTATACATGTAAATATAAATTATAATGATTACAAATATTTTAAAATTATAAATTTTATTTATATATATATATAAAGATGATGTAATGGTAAGTCCTTCGTGGTTCAATATACAGAATAGAGCTTATGAGGAACTAGTTGTAAACCAGGAGCCGTTTGATAGCTGGAGGCAGTTGTGGGCGTCACACACAGGCGCTCGTTCTAAGTGCTTGCCTTTCCACTACGTTCCTACCCTTTACGTTGAATGTAAAAGCCGTTACCCCTACAACCTCTATGTAACCCCCCCCCCCTATTTGATCCTAACCATTACAATAACAAACACACATAGACACAGACTCCATATAATCTTCTATACAGTGTTGTACCCTTCCTAGAATTTAAATAACCTCCACATTTACTCCACTCCCAAAACTGTACCCCCAGCTCTTCTTATCGGCTGCTTATGTTATCTTGTCTGTTGCTCTTTGTACGCCTCTCAGGGATCATGGTACAAGACTATAGAGAGATGCCGTTGAGTAAGGAGAGCAGTATTGTATAAGTTACGTTCCTTATAATTTATGGCATATGCATATACACTCCTGTATTGACTTTCTAATTTACTCCAATTTATATCTTATCTTAAATTACGAATATTTTGCACCAGACCCTATTTAGACTTTATCATGCTTATCTAGGATGTATTTTTTTTTACTTCCTCTTACTCCTTGAAACAGAAAGTATTGCTACAGTGGGAAATTTTCAAGTTTCAGTTTTCATTGAAGTTCATATTATTTATTTGAGTGTCTGATTGTGAAAAGAAATGTTTCTACCGGAAAATTTCAATAAATGAGTGTGTGTATATCTGTGGCTGTGTATGCGAGAAGGCAAATAAAATAACTCAAAAGCAAAAACATTGTAGGAAGCTGAAACTTGATATTCTTTCACTATAGATATCATACGTATCCTACACGATGATTTCGGTTTCGTTAATCGCAAGTATAATTTTACTGATTTTTTTTTTTTTTTTACAGTTTATCGCAATTTTCTTAAAAATGGGCTCCCAGGATTTCTTTGTTTTTTTTAAAACATCACGTACTGAGCTCTCCTGGTTTTGTCGGAATGTCTTCCACACAACCTGGAAGTAGTGAGATCGGCTCTCTATATTTTTTAAGAAGAGGGAAAACAGTGATTTGGTTGGACATTCGTCAGAACCTTTACCAGAAGTAGAAATTGGAAGTGATTTCAGAATCTGGCTTCTGAATGAAAGAAAGAAATAACCCGGATCAAGATCTGTTGCTGCAATGGAAGTTTCGCTGGTCTTTCTCTCAAGAAGGCAGGACCACCTACAGGTTTTTGCTAGATGCAAAGATGGGTAGAAGAATTAGTCCACACAGATTATTCTTGCAGGAATATTGAATACTGAGGAGGTTAGTTAGGATAGGAATTTTGTCTGCCTGCGTGAAGTATGAATGTATTTATTGTATGAATGCGATGCTGGTCTCTTAGCTTGTTTTGCTATTAGTGGCATAATTTTATTACAATTTATGGAAAGTACCTTGTTGTGTCCTTCCCTCTTATATTCTTGCTTGTGGAATCATTCTTGTTTCGGGATCATTGGGGATGAGTATAATTATTTGGCTGTTATGAGCGAGAGGTCGGGAACGGTGTGTTTAAAAAAAAAGTTTTATTTGGGGGGGGGGGGGATGTTCAAGAAAAAGTCTAAATGATTTTCTTTAAACTTGGAATGCTCATTGTACAGATGTAAATCTGTTATAACAACTCCCCTGGTGGAGTGCTATTATATGTAATAGATTTTCTTGCAGTTAGGATTTATTAGTAAGGATAATAAGATCCGTTCCTACAGAATAAATATCACGGGTTTGTGGTGAACTAGGATTCGTGATCTGCAAATAAAATACACCCAGTAAATGTCAAAGCACACTTAGTAAAATGTTACATATATTCTGAAAAGCATATATACAGTAAATGGTTGCTATGACCAATCTGTTCGCTCAGAGAGTGACACAGATTGTCAATCGTCGCTCGTCGAGTAGAGTGGCCTGGCCCTCTTGCCTAGCGCACACTACTATATCGGTGATCGTTGTATGAACAAACGGCCTGGCTCTCCTGCCTAGCGCAGATGTCCTGAAACGGTGATCGCTGGATGAGCACACGGCCTGGCTCTCTTGCCTAGCGCAGATGCTCTGAGAAGTCAGTTAAGGGCCTGCCTAGCTAGCGCCAAAACTATCGCTGAGTACTCTCTCTGATTATTCTGGTCGTGGATGGCCCTTATATACGATTCTGAGGTGGTAGGGATGGTGTCCAGTAGGCGGGTCTAGTCGGTGAAAGTTCTCCCCTCTGTAGTGTGGAGTAGGAGAGTCCTAGTGTAGTGGGGGTGTGCCTCCCTAGTGAAGGTCCACTTGGTGCAAACCTGGTGGCCGGGCGGAGAACTGTTGTTACACTGTCAATATTATTTGTAAAATTTATCCAAAGAAAAAGTTGATTTTAGATATTTTTGCGGGAATTTGTGGCATTAAATTCAAATATATGGTGTTGGTACTATGTTACTGGCGTGCTTCTTCACTTCCCTACTTGCACAAAATTTGAATTTTAAAAAATTTGTCATTTCATATATGTATATTTGTATTAATAAGAGTAAGTCGTGTGCATGTTTCATACCAGATTTTTTGTAATTTGTTTACTGCAATGTTAATAATAAAAAAATCTGCATCCTGTTAACTTCCAGTCTTTTTTCTGGAATACGCTTGACGGTCTGATACATAATAAATAAATAATTTCGCCGTTTCAGGGTAAATGAGTTTGAAATGCGTGCCAGGGATGAAATTTAACTTTGCATCTCCCTTCGGATTCGAAAAAATGTAAGAGGCGTTTAGATGACTTGTTAATAACTGAAAAGAAAATTATTTTTATTAAGTCACATTTTTAATAGGCACATTTTGATTAAAGATTCAAGTCAGGTAGAATGGTCGTACCGAAATGAAATACCCAGTTTGAGCTACGTGGAATTTTTCGGTTTTTAAATATTTTCACCACATCTACAGACAATATAAATACAGACCAATCGCTAAAAACATTTACTGAGTAATAAATTAACCCGAGCTATGCTTATTTTTATTGTTGGCTACATTTCTACATTATTGGACCTGCATTAAGCCAAATGCATCGTTTCAAAGTTGAATTTTTTCATCATCAAATATAGGCACAATATTCCATTATTGTTAATGAAGTAAATAAGTGGTTATGTCCCATTATATAAAGACAAGATAATAATTTCTTTGCCAGCATGGCTTGAAAACACGCCTGCAAGCCCCATTCTCTTCTAAAAGATCAATAGAAGGCAATATAAACCTACGGTACTCAGACTCTCTTTCTCCATAACCTTGTAGAATAATTCATTTTAACTATAAAGCATCTCAAGAGTTTTACAATTAAATTTAATAACAAGTTTTTTAACTTCTATAATTAACTTTTTGTCTTTACGTCATTAAAAAAAAAAAAAAAAAAATATTATTTTATTCATAATTCAAATTTTTATTTATGAATTATTTAGCGGTTATTACATGAAAGCCCATTCAATAAAGTTGTGCTTTCGGATGAAGTATTTTGACGGTCGGATATCCAAACAGAATATCAAGTTTGACCTTACTTTGATTTTTCGTTTTTGAGTAATATTGTTCACATAAAAACACATGCCATTTTCTGGAAACCACTTTTTCGAATTCAGAATAGTTCAAAACATGCGTTTCCTGTGACAACCCTTTTACTTTTGATCGAAAATTTGACACGATCCCAATTTATCTAATTACCAGTGAAAGAAGAGAATGTACATAATATCAAGAAGCAATAGGCGGTATTGATAGTAAGATTTTGTTCATCTTTATTGGATTTAAAATATAATCTTATCGAGGAATATGATTAAAGTGAAGAAAAATTAGATGGCGAAGTAGTTGGTAAAGACACTAAATACAACAATGACCATGAAGACGAACTTAAAGACTAAAATAGAATTATAAAAGTGGACAACTTTGAATAAAAAACCACTAACAAGCCAAACTAAAATTAATGATGCAGACAGTTTTGAAAACTTAGAAAGTAAAGCAGCTCTGAAAAAAAAAAAAAAGAAAGTTCAAAGAGCATTACTTTGGAGAACCCCACACCCCACTCCCAGTACTGAACGTTAGGTCTAGTCTGTGCTGTTATTAACGGTAAAGGTCAGAGGTGTGCATCAGTCTGTGCACAAATAGACTTCGCATGCTGACAAGTGTCCTTAGACTCAGGGCAATTGAGGAAAAACTTCTGAAGGACAATTGAGGAAATTCTAACATTGTTCCTGAAAGACTGTAATACTTTTAATCATAGTATGTTTAGAATTCTGTTGGATTTCTTACCTCTTTTGGAGCAAAGTATATATTATACCTTCCCAAATTTTAGAATTTTTTGGGGTAATCAAAACTGGAAGAGATGCTGTAAGCTGGAAAGTCTCCATCTGGTTTCGATAAGTGCAAAGTAGACCTCTTTTTTCGCTGTGTATTACGCAGCTCAACAGAAAATATGCGTGAAATAATCATTTTATCTACCTCTTATTTTTCTAGCTTTATAATGTCTTTTTTTTCTCGATAATTCACTTTATATTATGAAGAAAACACTTGAATAATATTTTTTCTTACGAAACCGTCTGTCAGTCATTATAATCAGTATGTGGATTATCCATATAATGGATGTGAGAAGGAGAGAGAATCAAAAAGAATCGATTTAGGAATGAGATTAGAAATAAACTAGATGATATGCTGAACGCTGTATGGAACACAATGGTACACACAAACTGCAAAGCTTTACTAAAGTAGAAGTTAGGTACTGAAAGAATAATAAAGAGACAAACTGGCTGAGTAAATGGAAAGTAAGTAGATAGGTTGCTGACTGGATGTAATGTTGTAATAACTGTCGTTAAAACTGTGTTGAACTGTTGTGCTTTCTCTCTATTTATATGAATCGAACTCTCCCTTCCTAGTCTAGGGAAGTACCTGTCGTTTTATTTATTTCATGTCCGCTTCTTTGCTCTTCGGATCCTATGAATCTTTAATAATTAGGATCCTATTATAAGTAATGTTTGTTGCATTTGATGTAGAGAAATAAAAAATAAATTTAATATTTAATTGGAAGTTGTGCAACTGAACAACCTAAGCACTATTTTATTTACTAAGTAACTTTGTAGGGAAGTGATTAGCTCAGTGGTAAAGGCGCTGGACTAGCAACGCGACAGTACCGAGTCCCGAATCTAGCCTGCTGCACTTAGATTTTTTTTTTTTTCTTAGGAGCCTCTACAGCTCACTGTCAGGAGATGGGCAGTGTGGGCTGTAGCTAGAGAACACTACTCAGAGTCCGGCAGTGCACTGAAGAAGGTATCTTGCATATTTTTACATATGTCTGTGCAAAATTCCATATTGTCTATATTGGCAAACGAGTTTCTTTTGTAAGTTGTTACACCATCCGTAGTAAATGTTAAAAAAGCTCTCTCGGTGGGTGAGGAAATTATATCCAATTCATTTTTTGGTATTATAATGTAACCACGTTCTTTAAGTTTTCTTTATTAGAATAGGCATTTATAAATATATTTTTGTGGTACTCTTTTAGAAAGTATACGTTCTTGCACCCTTCTTTCTCTGCAAGGACTCCAACACATGTAAAAGTTCCTGTATTGTTTACGGTAAAAGCAGAAACTTCGTACAAGCCAGTTGTGTTCTAATCCTTCCAGTGTGTTTTAAAGTGGTTTATTAACCAATTATTAAATTCGGTCGTTTCCAACAGTTGCTTATATTCCTCTTTAAGAGCTCAAGTTTTTTGTAGATAGTCTATCTTCCTTCTTTTTAAATGCACCTCTTCTAGTTCTAGCAGTCTTTTCTATGCAGATAGTACATACATTATAGATGGGGTTCTATTTCTATTACTTTATATGGCAATAGCCTGTTGGTTATGTTAGCTCTCTTCCGTAAGATATGAGGAATTAGATTTTTGGTAGAGAGCAATCCTGTCTTTTCGGTACCTATACTTTCTGGTAGGATGGAAAACACTGTTCAAGTTTTTGGAAAATACGTTTCCCCAACTTTAATGTAACATTTTTCACAATCTGTACAATATCTTTGTTTTCAACATCTTCCACAACCTCTATATATTTAATTGGTAGAGAGTTAAAAATATTTCTTTTAATCTCGTATCCGGACAATTTATAAAATCTATAATATGGTTACCGATTTTCTTATTAACGCCGGGACTTGTTATTTGACAAATAAACTTATTGTATATTTTAACTCTTGCATTAGACGTTAAGCAAGTTAAACAATCCTTTCCAACTGTTTTGTCGTTATCCACAATTACATTGCAATTATTCTTATATTCTCCTTGGTAGCAAAAGTTAAAATTATTGGTTAAATAACTACCCATTTCTGTTTTATTAAATGAATATTAAGCAATTAAACAGCAAAGTCCTGTGTTATATCCAAATCCATTAGGTAGTAATCTTCCTTTTTTAGGTGGTTTAATAATTCTTGCAATTCTTCCAGTAAATTCTTCAATTTAACATATGATACCTCGACTTTGTATGGTACACATACTGGGTTGTTATATTTTTTGTAAATATCTCCTAAACGTTCTTCTTCAATTACTGTTTCGACACCTTTAGCCATCTGGTTCTTGGTAGTTTAGCTTTAACACCATATCTCACAGAAACAAATTAACCGAATTTCCTCGAAGATAATTAAAAGAGCCAGACAACCAGGTTTTTCTTAACAATTACGTTTTTTTTTCTATCTTCATCGCCGTCTTCCAAAGCACATACTTTAACAAGCATTATATTGTCGGCGAACGGGTCTGTAATTGGAACAAATAACTTAGAATTACAACTTTCTAGTAACTGCTCACCCTCAGTATAACTAATATCGACAATATTTGTAATTAAGTTGTCCAAGTTTTCTAATAATAACCAGAGTCAAAATCGCTTCTTAGTAGGTTTTACTTTTCTTTCATAGAGCTGAGAAACACTAAACCCTTTGTGAGAGCCCATGTTGTCCCTTCCGGCGACCGATTAAAACTTAATTACAAATGATTGTGTAATGTCTATTTAAAAAAAAATGAGGAAAGTTCGGCTGTCCGCGATGTATTTTGTGAAATAGATTTAGGTAAAGACGTAGACAAAATTAGGCAAAGGTTTGGTCTGGATAAGTTAGGCACAATAAAGATTTAGCCGCAAGCGATATGCCCCACCCCAGTGATTACAATATAACCTCCCTGGAAGATTGTTTTTCTCTATCGGAAGGTAGCAAATGTTATTTCGGTCATATAATAAAAAAAAGAGGGTTTGCCATCGAGTGGGTAGGAGTGGTGGGGGTCGCTGGATTTGTTTCGCCGAAAGTATGGTAACCCTCGTTTCTTACCTATATGAATTTATTCATTAACTATCTTATGGCGTATAATACGTCAACAATTCAATATCTTCAGATGTATGGGTATTTACTTAAAGATGATGAAACTTCAGCATCGGTAAACAGCGCATTGAAGGTTTTCAGACAACACATTCCTTACCGTCAGATGGGGCGAAGAATGAAGAAACTATACGACTCTTTAAAAAGCCTAGGTGTGATGTTGAGGATCATTTTGTACTCTTTATGATTGATAGTAGTAAACATAAATGGAATAATCATAACTTAACAGGCAATTTACCTGTTGTATGGTATACATACTGGGTTGTTATATTTTTTGTAAATATTTCCTAAACGTTCTTCTCCAATTACTGTTTCAACACCTTTAACCATCTGGTTCTTGCTTTCTGGTTCTAATTAAATATTTTGCAGTAGCTGAACGAGCATTTTCTGTTTTGACAAAATATTCTCAGTTAATTTTTAAATATAACACATATAAACCTAACATTACTATTTCATTTGGTAATAAAAAGCATCTTTGCACTACAAACGAATAATTTTTGTAGTTTTGTAGTTGTGACGGTATTAGTGGTGTGTTAGCTCACGTAATATATCCTACAGTAACTAAAGAACAAGTGGAAATACATGTAGATGAAACTGAAAATTGGCAATCTGCTTTATCTGCATCATCAATCAATGAGACATCGCTGTTCACAATAATTTCAATTCATGAAATTGGGCATACTTTTGGATTGCATCATACTTCCAATATAAATTCTTTAATGTATCCATATTATTATATTCCAAACAATTTTATAAATATTAATGATATTGACTGTGATATTAATAATATGTGATATTGACTATGATATTACATAATCAAGTAATTCAGGCCTTAACAGTTATTGTATAGAAAACCAGCAACGTCTCCACCACCGCCCCCACCACCTTCATCACAGCAGCCAGTGACATCAACACCAAAACCTCCACTTCGTCCAACACCTATCGATATCTGCTACTATAAAAATCTAATTGACAAATTTTTGATGGTTAATAAGCGAGTGTATTTCTTTTATAGAAAATTGGTATGGACAGTACCCATGAGAAGACCCTTAGAAATCACTAGGATTTAAGATATCCATTGACAATAACAAAATGGCTAAACTGCAATTTACCACAGGCCGAACAATAAGATCGTTTTATTTGCTAATGGTGGGGTTTGCACGCTACATTACATCTATTATCAAAAACTGATTATAAATCAGTCTTAACAGATAGAGTAAGTGGTAGTGTAATTACTGCATTTAATTCATTTAAAGGTAAAACTTACGCTTTATATAATAATTTTTATTTATATAAACTAGATGAATGTAAATTTTCAAGTGATTTCATTGGTGATGCTTCAAATATATTTCCCAGCATTCCCCGCAATGTAGTACAATGATTGAAACATACTAATGGACGTTTATATTTTAAAGCAAATGATATTTTTTTATATTTATGATGAGTTTTTAGAATCCTCTAATAGTACACTGAGTGACCCATTAACTTTATTTAACATTGAATGTGATCGAAGCGATACATTAAAACATATGTATGATATGGTTAATAAATTATTACAAGTAAGAGGTATTTCTCATCACGTAACTATTGATGCTGTTGAATTATATGATAATCATGACCTTGATTTCAAAAACCAAACATACACATCATACACATGTTTTAATGTATCGCTTCGATCACTTTCAATGTTAAATAAAGTTAATGGGTCACTCAGTGTTACTAGTAGAGGATTCTAAAAACTCATCATAAATATAAAAAGATATCATTTGCTTCAAAATACAAACGTCCATCAGTATGTTCAATCATTGTACTAACATTGCGGGGAATGCCGGGAAATATATTTGAAGCATCATCAATAAAAATCACTTGAAAATTTACCTTCATCTAGTTCATATAAATAAAAATTATCATATATATCTTAGGTTTTACCTTTAAATGAATTAAATGCAGCATTTACACTACCATTTCCTGTATCTGTTAAAATTGATTTATAATCATTTTTGATAATAGATTACAATTACCTGCAAAAAATATAATTTCCCTACCTCACTGACTAATAGTTTCGAATTCCCAAACAACCCTTCATTCTTCTATATATACGTCACTTATACCTCCGTTTCCTCAACATAATTCACATCTACAGGTTTTTCACAACAATTTCTCACTAATACATCATTTACACATGGAAGAAACGTACGATAACTTTCTGCCTCCTTTTTTAAGTGGATTACATTTTTTTATTATATATTTTCTTAAATTTTGTGTCTACATATGTGGTATATTATTTTAGGCCTTGAAAAAGATATATAATAAATATATATCGTAACGTTGGTATTTGAGAGTATTATTTTTATTAGCCAAAAAGTCACTATTTTTTTTTTACAAATATTGTAGATCCTTATGTTTTTGCTTTCAACAAAACAATAAAAAAGTAATTGTAAATTTCACTTTACCATAATTGAATAATGGTAAATACCTAGAGATTATGTAATCAATTAACTATAATTATCCAAATTAACATTTCTAATAGGTTAAATGTTCAAGGTGGTTGATATTCTGGCTAGCTAAGTACCACTTCATCAATCTGTATTAGTAGTAGTAGTAACGAGATAATTATTCATGGATTTAAAGCCTGATAGGAGTTCTCAATAAGTAGAGTCTGGCATTTTAAATATCTTCAAAACATTTTAGTCCAAATAACTAGATAAATCTAATTTAAAATCTTTTTCTTATTAATTAAAAATTATTTTGTTTATTACTGTGGGAAATAATGCAACTAAGATATATTGTTTGAGTTTCCGGATTGAGACAGTGGTTTGCTAGATATCGACGTTTTGCCCATATTGCAATGAGTCTTTTCAGGGTCGTTACGTCTTCTTAACCTGGGGTGCGCGCTCCCCTCGGGTTGCGTGAGAGAATTTTCAGGGGTGCGAGAAAGTTCAAAAAGTGAAAAAAAAAATACGAACTAGGCGACCGTGTTCTCTATAAAACTAGCCTACCTAGTAGATATATTCAACCACATGAATGAAGTAAGCACTTCAATGCAAGGATTTGGCAAGAACATAATAACAGCTAGTGAAAAATTAACTTCATTTATTGAAAAATTAAAACTTTGGAGACGTCGAGTTGAACATAGGAATTCTTAGCAAACTTTCCTTTGCTGGATTCAATAGTTTTGATAAATGAAATAATAAGAATTATACCAGAAATTACAATACACCTATAGCAATTGAGTGAATCATTTGATGGATACTTTTCTACTGGAAATATTAGCAAAATTAATAGATGGATACTCAATCCATTTTTGTTTGATCCAAATTCAATGGACGACAACGATTTGTTAAAAGAAGATCTTATCAAAATACGAGCTAATACGCATGAGGAAATGGAATTTCAAAAACTAGACTTAGAACAGTTCTGGTGTAAACAATTAGAAGCTTATCCATAACTAGCGAAATAGCAATAGAGACACTTTTGCCATTTGCCACCACCTACCTTTGTGAAATAGGATTTTCATCACTTTTGCACATCAAAACAAAAGCCAGAAATCGCTTAAATACATCTGATGACTTACGCGTGTCTCTTTCAAAAAAAAGAGCCCCGTTTTAATAGAATCATTATGAATAAACAACAACAACCTAGCCATTAAAATTTAAATATTGCCTTTTATGTTATGTAGTAGTAATATACATAGTAAATAAACACGGCATTTATTTATGCAGTAAATGTTTTTTCTTAAATAAAAAATACACGCACTTTTCAGTTAAGAGGGTGCAAGAGCTTATTTTCAGATTCAAGGGGGTGCTGACCACTAAAAAGGTTAAGAACCGCTGCTTTAAATGAAAGCTTAACGTTGTTGAAAACCAACCGTTTCTGGGAAAAAATATTTCAATTAAAAGTATGTGCTTAATGTATTGTAGTTAGTTGACGAAGTTTAAAGAAAATCATTGGAACAATTTGACAAGCAAAAACTGAGAAAATCAGAAAAAAAACGCATTTCCGGTTGATAAGTTTTGATCAAAACCTCATTGTCAAATACGGTGGTATGACAATAAATGGAATATCAAGTTTAAGATATGATTCACTTGATTTCAGGTGAAATTGTGTCACCTTTCGCAAAACTCTTACTGAAAGTAAGAGAGAGTAAAAATGAATTTAACAAATGGTCGGTAGTATGTGCGTGTATATGTGTGAGTAGGTGTGTTGTGTGTGTGTGTGTGTGTGTGTGTGTGAACAATATATCACAAGGAAATTTAAACATGGTATTCCCTCTAGGTTCTACCACCGCATTGACGCGGAGTTTTTGTGCAAAATCCATTAAATAGAAATGCGAGTTTACTGAATGGTTTTGGGTCAGTTAAGTTTTAAATTAAACTGTACAAGCTTTGTTGGTTTTGACAGATGGAGCTCCTCATAAGTCCGTTCATATATATGTAAGTATAACCCTATAAACTTTTCTTATTGCCAGTCAGATTACTTTTCCAGGCGGAATACGTCCACCTATCGATTAGCTGTCGTAGAAATATAGAAATTATAAAACATAACTTGGCAATAATATATTTTTCATCTTATCCAAGAATCTAATACCAGGAATCGAAAATCAAGTACTGCCACCCCACCATCTCAGATGCCACTCATGATTCTAACCATTTAGCTATTGCGGCGCCCTGTAACTAGTATCAATAAAAATAAAAATAATGGTCTACCTACACATATTATTCTCTTACTCCTAGTAAAAGCAAATATTGTAATTGTGTCAAATTTTCGATATCGAGTATTCACCGGAAATATCCGTTTTGATATCCGCTGAGTCCAAAAAAAATAGTTTCTAGAAAATGGTCTGCTTGTGTATGTGAACAGCATAGCTCAAAAACGAAAAATCGCAGAAAGTTCCAGCATAGGATCCAGAGGAAGATAACTTACTGTGCACATTTTGACAGACTGAATAGTTTTTTGGTTTTTTTTTTTCACTTTTTGCAATTTTCTCGAAAATGGCTTCAACGATTTTCTTTAAACTCATAATATCAACTACATATTTTATATAAAGTTGTACAACTTATTATTGAAACTATTTGCCGGTAAAATTCATTTAAGGGTGCTTTTATGGTGGAAGGATGGTATAGGTTTTCATCTAAAGTGCTACATCAATTTATTACACAATTCAGTCATCTAATTAATAGTAATTAGAATTAAATATGTGGTGGGGGTTGGTTCCGCAGAGCTGAAAAGCATCAGAAACATTTTCCGTGGAAGCGTGCTTCATTTTGTGGTCATCGACCAGTTTCGGGCGTTCGCCTATCATCAGGATGCGTTTGTCAGTCTGAGTTATCACACTGTTATGACTGGTTAAGAAAGCGAAAGACAAGTGTTCTGATTGAATGTCTGTTTCAGACTGTTCTTGTTTGAAAGCAGAATGCAGAATGTTCTTGTTTGAAAGCAGAATGCAGACTGTCTTGAAAGAATGCCTTCTCTTGTTAGTAAAAAATCTTCCCCTTTAAGAAGGGGTGCAAAGACAAAGCTATCAAAGTCCTTTGAACTCTTCTGTAACGGTAATCTTCTACCTGTGTGTAGTGTACCCTTTTTTGTCAGCGAGTATCTAGTTCTTCATTTTTTTTTTATATATTTGAAATTAAAATTCCGAGTTTGAAGAAAATCTGATAATCGGAAGTACGTTTTTACTAGAAAGTATTTTTCAGTTTTTCTTCAATTTTTTTTCTCTAAAATGGCGGCAATGATTTTCTTCAAACTAATTAGGCGAACTATTCATCTAAGGAGCTACAGCTTTTATTTGAAACATTTCTCCGGTTAAACTCAGTTAAGGGAACTTTTAGGGGAGGGGAAGGGTTTTTGACTCTAAAAATGGTCTGCGTGTGAACAGCATAGCTCAAAAATGAAAAAATTGCCGAAAGTTCAAACGTGGTATTCCGTTTAGATATCACTGAAATGTATTTGGTGTGGATGTGTGGTTTGTGTAGTAGCTTGTAGCGTGAGTGGTTTAGTAAAAGGCTGGTGTATGTGGTTGAGATGAAGATAGAAGTATTAGAAATAATCAAGAAAACACTGGTAGATTAAATTCAATATTATTATCTTTAAAGATATTTAAATATTTTACAATATCGCAACTATTATGTTTATAAAATTAATTATTTATCTAGATTAAGTGCAAAGCTCTTATGTTTTACTTATGACTGGTTAAGAAGCGAAAGACAAGTGTTCTGATTGAATGTCTGTTTCAGACTGTTCTTGTTTGAAAGCAGAATGCAGAATGTTCTTGTTTTAAAGCAGAATGCAGAATGTTCTTGTTTGAAAGCAGAATTCAGAATGTTCTTGTTTGAAAGCAGAATGCAGACTGTCTTGAAAGACTGCCTTCTCTTGTTAGTACAAATCTTACCCTTTGAGAAGGGGTGAAAAGCCAAAGCTAACCAGGTCCTTTGAACTGCACCCTTTTTTGCCAGCAAGTATCTAGTTCTTCATAATTTTTATATATTTGAAATAAAATATATTTCTATATTTCTGGCATCCATCACATCACCATGGGATCTAGCAGTATGGTTGACAATAAGGTATTTGACAATAAGGTTTTCGCAATATCGGCCAAAACCCGAAAGTACCACTTAAATAATGAATAAAGTTTTTTTTAATTTTTTGCGATTCTCTCAAATTGCTCCAAGATTTTCTAAAAATATAGCATATCAACTGCACATTTAAAGAGATATAATCAGATGTATCTCTTAGTTGGCTGATCGGCCAGGGGGTATCATAAGAAAAACACTACACAATTTTTAAGTGTTTTTATTAATATCCCGACGTTTCGACAAACATTGTGGAAAATTTGTATGCTCTACTAATTACTACATAATTATTAGAGTCAACTACATGATAATTGAACATGTAGTAATTAGTAGAGCATACAAATTTTCCAAAGATAGCCCCTAAAGAAGACAAACAATGTTTGCCGAAACGTCGGGATATTAATAAAAACACTTAAAAATTTTGTAGTGTTTTTCTTATGATACCCCCTGGCTGATCAGCCAACTAAGAGATACATCTGATCATTTCTAACGGCCAACAATTGCTACAATTTGATATATAAAGAGATATAACTTTTATTTGAAACATTTCTCCGGGAAAATTCATTTAATTGCACTTCTGGTAGAGAGGTGGGGTTATGTTTCCTCTAATGTGTTATTTCAATTCAATAATGTGCTATATACTTCTTTTAACTAAATACTGTTAATTAGAATTATATAAGTAGCCAAAATTCCCAGTTTGAAGAAAATCTGGTTGAACGGAAGTACGACTTTACTGAATAGGTTTTTCAATTTTTTGTGATTTTCTCAATAAAAATGCCGACGGTTTTTAAACACTAATAAGAATTGTAAGTGTGAAGAAAATTTGCCATTTCACAGTTAGAGAAAGTCGTGTGAGTGTTTCACGCCAGATTTTTTTTTTTTTTGTTTAAAGTAAATTTCTTGAGATGATATAAGATTATAAAACTGTCGACTGTCTAATTTTAAAACAAATATAATATGAAAATTAAGGTATCCTTGATCAGTAATACAAGTATAGGCTAGACCGTTATATCTAGACCATATAATCATCTTGATAAAAAAAAGAAGTTAGATTATAAAGTTTACTGTTAGTTGATCCCCACTAAAATAGTATGGTGTTTCAAGCTAAGGCCAGGTTATATTGTCATTGAATAAATTTACCTCTACTGGATAGTAGAAGGGGTTGTGAAGTCTTACCTAGTAAACCACAAAACGTTGCAAAAGCTATGGGGGGAGGTGGAGGGGACGATGCTGTGTTGGCGCAGCTTACAGCTTACTGGCCATCAGCCAGAGTGGATCTTCTAATGTATTCTGACGTAACATTGATCGGCCCCTGTTTGCATATCTAACCACTTAAATAGCTATACCACTTTTAGCCTCATTCTCTATCTATCTTTATCTATTGTACCAAACAACATGTAGATAATATAACATAGTTCTTAAATAAATAATTTTTATACAAAACTAACATAATACTAGTGATAATAGAAAAATCAATATAATGAGCTATGCTCGTAAAACAATGGTCTGTATTAATAACCGCACTAACGATCTATTTCGTTCAACAGGAACCTGTTCGATGAAGTCGCATATCCGTATTTCTTCAAATTTGAAATTCTAACAATGTTATGATTTTCCAGGACAAATTAAATTCAGTAGGGTTTTTAGGAGAGCAGTAACTCTAAAGTACAAGGTGCAATTAAAAGTTTTAGTAACTGCATAATAAGCAATAGAACCGTTGTTAGAATTCCAAACTTGAGGAAAATCGATTAACCAGAATTGCAATTTTACACAATATATTTTTGGAAATTTTGGGAATTTTCTTTAAATTTGGAATGTTAACTGCATTTCGAGTCATTTAAACAACCGAAATTAGATGCGGAAAAAAGATATTTAAAATGGGAAAATTTTAAAGACGTAAAATGATTCATATAATAAAAAGAAAGTGGAATTAAAATTTGACTATTCAAGTAATAAAATGACTTACCTTCAATTAGCTCGTACGGGGAAAGCATGCAATTACTTGGGGAGTAGCGATCCCACGGGTTACCACAGCTCAGTACTCCATGCACCTTATCAGAACGTACACAATAGAGGAAGATTCTTCTCGCCCGTTCTTATATGAAGGAAAAGGATTGTTAGATTCGGTCTTTTTTTTAAAAAAAAGAAAACTTAAATTCTTGCTAACGTTTCGACAAATATATTGTTTTTTTCAAGGCCTACAACATACAAATTGAAAGACAAAATCAAGAAACAAAATCAGTAAATAATAAAAAAATAAAATTATTGATTAATTTATAAATTTTTAGTTTACTTACATATAATAAAAACTATTAAAAAATCTTCAACACATAACAAATCTAAAAACTTACGTATAAATATGGAAAATAAAAAGTTGAGAACACCTCAGCATCACAGAGAATAGTGAACAAATAACCATAGTTAACAGCGGGCAGGTATAGTTATAACGGGACTAGAGGAAAGTGGGGTCTTTTGGAAATCAAGGTCTGGGGTTAAGAAATGAGGTTATGATAAATTGAAGAGAGATTGTTGGTATCTGTCCTGTAATTAATAGAATTTTTCTGTTTTTTTCTTTTATATATAGCATTTCTTAGAAATTAAGTTTTTTCCTATTACGTTCAGTTGCCAAAATACTGGTGTTAGAAAAATCAAAATCGTGTCTTTTTTCAATATGGTGTTTAGTGAGTGCTGTTATGTTTTCAGAGTTTGGTTGGTTTTTTTTCTACAGTCATAGTCATGTTGGTATAACCTATTTTTAAATCAAACGAAATAATATTTAAGTTTTTTAGTAAGAATTTAAGTTTTTAAAAAGAGCTAATCTGACAATCCTTTTCCTTCGTACACAATATACTTAAACTACATACACTTTACAGACAAGGACAAATACAGTACACAAACTAGGGTCTCCGTCGCTAGTTAATTGGCGAAAGCCAAAGGAGTTGGAAGGGATTAGCTCAGTGGTAGTGCGCTTGACTAGCAATGCGGAGCTCCCAGGTTCGAATCCAGCGTTACACTGCCATTACATTGTTTTCTTCCCAGGAGCCTCTACAACTCACTGTCCAGTAATGGGCAGTGTTTTCTGTAGCTAGAGAACGCTGCTTGGAGGGCGGCTGTGCATTGGAGAAGGCTCCAGGGGGGCACAATAGATCTTTCAGGTCGCAATGCAATAATCCCCTACAACAATCTAAATCTACCTTTAATTAGATGAGAAGCAAAGATGTTGGAGATTGGTTGAAGTTAAAAATTTCAGCTAAGTTATGCTTGTGAAAGTGATAAGAAAAAAAAATGTGTGAGAAACTGAATTTAACAGAAACGAAGATGTACAATTTCGAATAGGTGCCCAATTTTCAAATGTCCCCATGAACAAAAACGCGAAGTAACCAAACACATTCATTCACCAAATCAGTTACAAATCAGTTGGAAGGTAAGTTTATAGAGGAACCAGCAACCGAGAGAAAGTTATATTTATACCAAAACGTGCCGCCAAAATAAACTATTTCGTTGTCAAGGTAACTATTATTTAAATTCATTTCCGTAAAAATTGATTTTTAGGATTTCTGAGGAATTTGTGACGTTAAATTAATGTCAAATGTAATTTGTGTTTCATTAGAGATATTTTCCGTGATAGCCTGCTTCTTTTGGTGGTCATCGACCGGTTTCGGTAGTTCGCCCATTATCACGTTGTTTTTGTCAAAACAGTGTGATAACATAGACCTGCAATTCAGTTAATACACTGTTGTTTTTTTTTAAGTGTTTTTGTTAGGACCTAACTAGGTTAAAAAGGGGTTCGTTTTACCTGCATGGCTAAACTCATATTTTTCCTTTTTCGGCTATGTACATTGTTCCTTTTAAAAATATCCATTAAGTGGAGATGTATAACTTAAATTACATTTTTGAAGGAGATTTACTTTGATAATTAATTATCCATATTATCTTACTATTATATTTTTCAATTGTTCTTTGATAGTGGAACAAAGCAATAGAGACCACTCTGTCAACCTTGATTTACTGAGGAATAATCAATGATAAGAAAATATAAAAACGAGCTGAATGATCGTAAGATAGTATAAGTAACTAAATATGTTGTTGAGCAATTAATATACACCGCAAGTGCAAGTTTCGATGATAATCACTGTAACAAGGATCCAAAGAGAGGGATTCATAGCAGAGAGAGAGAGAGGCAAAAATGACAGGACCACTCTCTCGGAGAAACTCCACTCACTCGGACTAGAGTGGGAGAAACTGCTTAAATACAGCGACGGGAGATATACGAGTTATATATATAGAACAGAATTCATACAGCAGTCACAACATATCATCTACCTTACTCTTTACCGCTCTACCATACTCTACCACTTTAGTGTAAAGTCCAGGCGGTCAGTGTCACTTTTAACATTATACAGTGTTGAGCCATATCTGGTTACTGATCTGAATCAAACCATTTTTCTCTCCTTCATCATACCCATTGTATCACGTATTATAATGATATAACCGTATTTTACCTTTTCATAATCCACATACACCATTCACGCACGCAAGTAAACTTTAAATATGGGTTCTTCATAGGCTTAAATATAACAAGTCTAAATGAGCTAAAATACATTTTTTTTTTTTTTTTGGAGGGCTCTGTACTGCGACCATGATTTTGATCTATTGTACCCCCTCTGGTGCCAAGGATGAGCTGGCTCATCTACAGCACCCTCTCCAGGTTGAGCTCCCTATGGAATCCCAAAATCCTGGAAGGTTCTAGGGTGGGTATTTCCTCCTCCCCTATCTGGTAACGGCCCAGACTAAAATCTTCTTTGAATGACTGCACCACAGTCTGTGAAGAGATTCCTCCATCTCTCCACAGAATCTGCATGTGCCATCATCTTCTAGGTCAAGCTTATTCAGGTGCCCCTTGAGTCTGCAATGCCCCGTAAGTAATCCCGTAAGAATACGGATCCTGTTCTTCTTAATCAGACTGAAGGCAGGCATTCGACCTTTCCTGGTTATAACCACCCAGACAAACCTTGGTCTGCCTCAGTCCCGGGATGGTGTTCCAGAGACGAGCTCTTTTCACCACCTCCTCCTTCTTGATTTCTTCTAAGAGTACATGGTCGCTGACTCCACAAAAGGGCTCTGGCCAATGAGAGGAGAACAGCGCCTTCTTTTGCCAAGGTGTCGGCTGCCTCATTGCCTTCCACGCCGACATGTCCCGGCACCCAATATAGGGTAACTTTATTTCTTGTGCCTAGATCATTGAGCTTACCTAGGCATTCCCATACCATTTTAGAACTGATAACATAAGAACTCAGTGCTTTATTGACCACCTGATTATCGGATAGGATAACTATCTCCTGATTCCGATATCCTCTGTCAAGGTTCAACTGTACGCACCTTCCAATAGCGTGAATTTCCGCCTGGAAGATGCTAGGAAACCTACCCATGGGTTCCGAGTGTTTAGTTCTAGGCCCAAACACTTCTGCCCCGGTTCCTTCGAGGGTCTTAGAACAAATGAGTTAAAATACATTTTTTTTTTTTTTTTTTTTTTTTTTAAATAAATATATCATTGAAAAATTATATAAGCATGGTAGCGTATATTCCACAATTAACCTTTAACATTTTACATTCTAAACTTGCATACATTATTCACATATGTATAAACTTAAAAGCTGTATCGATTCGTATGGATAGACTTGCGATTTTTTTTGTTATTGTGTGAAGATGGTTTTGAATATTGGTTCACTAGCGAATTTTGTCTGTTCATTTATTATGTTTTATGTCTTGTGTCCACTCGTCGTCCTTTGTTGTCTGGAAGTATTAATGTTATCATGGTGGAGTTGTCGTCAGGTTTGTGTTTAGTTGATTGGCGTAATTTGAGTTAATTTTGTTATCAATTTTTTTACTAAAAAATTACGCCAATGGGTAGTTACGTGCCTACTGCCTATCTCTATATTTATTTTAGGACAAATAAAGAATAATTCAAGTTTAGAAAAAATTATTGATTGCTGTAAAAGAAAACTCTTGTGAGTACTTCAAACTTGATTTTTTGCTGTTTTTTATTTTATTTGTCATCTCATTTAATAATCAGTTGATGGAGATGATGTGCTAAAGATGTGATAGATGCCTGCTGGGCAAGCTGAAGTTATGCTCTCCTAATATAAGGAAGGTGAATGCCGTCTCACTGAGTGCTGGATAGTAAGAGTTTTGAAAGGAACCAAGTCAAGTTGTTTATTTAAGAACCTGTGAGAATTGCGCTATACTCTGACTCTATATTTTTTTTTTTTTAACTCTCTCAGTGTTCTTTCTTTTCTTGGCATACAATCTCTTTTGCTTCTCTACTATTCTCTGCTATCCACTAAGAGAGTACATATTTCTTTCTCTCTTTTTCTCTTTCTTTCTCTCTGGTGTACTCCCTGAATGGATGGATGGTATACTACTTTCAGTATACTCTATACCATTCCCTGGGCCCTATTCCATTATTCAACTGAACTCTCTACAGTCAAACCCATTAATATTACACTTATTGCGCATACTCCTTTTCTTTTTTTTTTTTTAGTTTTTGTGTAAGTCATTTGATAACAGCATACACCTCTAAATACAGATGAAGTAATGATACTCATTCACATATCAATATTAAAATAGTATTATTTATTTGTTTGTATATTATAATATCAGTGATATTTTCCATGATAGCCTGCTTTTTTTTTTTGTGATCATCGACCGGTTTCGGGCTTTCACCAATCCATCTCATCAGGATGAATTTGTCAAATACTGTGATAACATAGATTTGCACAGACCAAAATTTAGTTGATAAACTCAACTGAGTGTATTCATTTCATTCATTCATTCATTCGTGTATTCATTTTTATTTTTTCTTACTTTCTCTTGCTGTAAGTTGTAATCGTGTTAAATATTCAAAATTAAATTTACATCGGTAATAAATGTTTTGTGGTCTGCTGAGTTTGATAAAGTGATTTTTACAAATTGGTTGGTCTGTTTTGTATAGTCTTAGCATAATTCAAAAATGGAAAATCCTAGAATGTTGAAACCTGATATTTTGATAAAAATTTTAGTCAAAATCTGTCAACCTAAAGTACTACTTGTTGTTGTTGTTGTTGTTGTTGTGGTTGGTTCCGCAGAGCTGGAAAGCATCTGAGATACTTTCCGTGATAGCCTGCTTTCTTTTTGCGGTCATCGAACTTTTTCGGGCGTTCGTCCATCATCAGGATGCTTTTTGTCAAAGAGTGTGATAACATAGATTTGCACAGAGCAAATTTAGTTGATACACTGACTGGTCTTTAAAATGTTTTTGTTAGGGCCTAACTAGGTTAAAAGGGGTGTTGGTACCTGAGTGGGGAAAAAAACACAGGTTTCGATCTTTGAAGGGTTCCCACTGTTATTGTACCCTTTAAAAATGGAAACATCCAACACGTGGGGCTGTATAACTTAAAATGCGTTTTTTGAAGGAGATTTACTTTGATAATTAATTACCTATACTATCTTATTATTATATTTATTTATTTTTATACTAGCGCGAAATAACACTGTGTCAGCCATGGGCTGCTGGAAATAAAGTAACTACTGTGTAATGCTTTGGTGTGATGATCTGTGTTTGTAGTAAGTTGTGTAGCACGAGCGGTATTGTATTAGGCTTGTAAGTATGTTTGAGGAAAATATAGAAGTATAAGAATAATTAAGAAGTCACCACTGTTAACAATTAATATAATCTGTTAAAATAATAACTACAACTTATTTGATATTATAAACTTATTTAATTTATTGTGAAACTGGCACTGATACTAAGAGAGCGATTCCTGAAGTGTTCTGGCTTTGGAAGCAGAATACGACTTAGTTGTTTGAAGGCTAAGCGCAGACTATCTAAGGAATGCTCTCTAACAAAGCAGTTGGCCAAGTCGCATTGTATTATATTAACGGATTTTTGTGCCTTTGTTTTCTTAATAGCAATGACCAGATTTAATATACCTGGTCTACAATACACTCTTTTTGAAGGTAAATTCACAGCACTAAAATAATTATAAAATATTAACAAAAATACAATTTTGGATACTATAAAATATTCTAAACTTTAAACGATTATTTTTCGATTTCGTCCTTCCACTACAATTGTCTGTTTGACAAAAAGCATCCTGATGATAGGCGGACGCCCGAATCCGGTCGATGACTACAAAAAGAAGCAGGCTATCACGGAAAATTATTATTATTATTATTTATTCAATTCTGTTACAGCCTTAAAGGCATACAGAGTGAGTTTGACCTGAACTCACACATACAGACCACACAAAAAAAAGAGTAAACATACAAAGTAAAAAATAATAATATACAAAAGAGAAAAAGAAAAGACTTAATGATAAATATAACAAGAAACACTTAATGATAAATGTCTTGTTGAGAATATATAAAGAAAAACAAAGTAGATATATATAAATAGGATACAGATCCATTATTATAGGAAAAAATAGGGAACGATAATGAAAAATATTTACAAAAACTAACTAGTAATAGTGATGCCTAATTTCGGTCTTCAACGAAAGAAAAGTTAATATTAACATAAAATATGTTAACATAGCTAACATACAGTGTTCCTTATTTTAAACTTATACGTACGTAAAAGTAAAAATGTCATTAATCTTGTTCAAATAATTTGATTCAGTGAAGTCGAGCAGATTGATCAGTGCCTTGTCAGTATCATCGTATAGGCAGAGATATTTTTCAAGTAGTTTAGACCTAAAAGAAGAAAAGGCAGTACATTTTATAATGGAGTGGTTAATATTATCGGGTACATTTAGCGGACACAGATTACAGGTATTGTCTATACAAAAGTCATGTTTCTTATTATTTAATTAAACTGTACATCTTTTTTTATAAGCCATGCGTAGCTGAGCTATAAGTCTCTGATAAAGTACTTCTTTACTAAATAGACTTTTCTGTTTTCTTTTTTTTTTTTTGCGATATTCCTAAACTGCATATATAAAGTGCAAGAAACATTTTCCTGAAAAAATGCATATAAGGTGGGTTTTGAATGAGGGATGGAGGGAGTTACACTTGCTTTTGAAGTGATATTTTATTTTATTATACGATTCTTTTATTAATATTATTCTCATTAATAATATCAACAAGAATTCAACATGTTGCCAAAAATGCATTCATGAAAAACCACAAGTGCGACTTATTCAACACTTTTCAGTTTTCTACAGATTTTTTTTAATTTTCATTAAATTTAGTTGACTAACTATATACATAGAGATATGATTATTGTTTTTGGGTTGCAAGGTAGATTAAAAAGGTCTTTTATACCAACGTTTCAACCCTTGGCTCGGGCCCTTCTTCAGAGCTATTGTAACACAAAAAACAACCGATACACATGGCAAATTTTGTTAGTATCATGCGTTATAGTCTTATTTTAAGTTTATATTTAAAAAATATCTTTAAACTATTATAGTTTACTGAAATATTACATTAATTTTAATCTATTGTACATTAGCCGGATCAATGAACTAATACTTGATATCCTGGGTACCGTCCTCTTCATCATCTACATTAATTTTCTACCCAAACCTCCTCATATCACCCTAGCCCTATATGCTGATGATCTTGCTTTGTACACATCATCATGGAGAATTGATGCTATCACTATCAGACTTACATCTGCGATAGACAAACAGGCAAAAATACTGCACTAAATGGAAATTGTAAATAAATCACGACAAAACAAACGCCATACTGTTTACTAAACCTAGACATATAATCAACAGACAAATTAAACACCACAATACTTTGATCCCTTGGACTAACCACGTCAAGTACCTCGGAATAACTCTGGACAACAAATTGAACTTCACGACCCACATACAAGACAAAGTGGATTCTGGAAAAATGACTATAAGACTACTCTTCCCATTACTGTCACGTGACTCAAAAATGACCACACAAAAAACTCCTACTGTACAAAGTAGGCATCAGACCGATGTTACTTTACGCTTCCTCCCCCCGCCTGAAGACTGACTTGTAAACAGTAACATAAAAAAAACTTCAGATAACCCTGAACAAATTTCCTAAGACTTGCGACTGATTCACCACGACACACCAAAATCGACCTACTTCATGTAAAATCTTCAGTAACTCCAGTTTATTCCTTCATCCAAAATCGTCTCCTGAAACTCCTCTCCACTCTAGACTGTCATCTTAATCCACTCTGCCGCGAAATAGCCTCCTACGATCCCTCCATACATTACAGGCATAAAAGACTGAAACACATCCTCTCGTAATATTTTTCCTAAAGCTGCAGGTTTTTCCCTCTTTTTCCCTGCATATGTACCTCGCCTTATTCCAAAAATTACTATACAAACATTGTATGAAGGTTATAATGTTAATGTACATTGGAACTTCTATTAATTATTATTGTACACATTTGTAAATTTGTAATAAAGCTTTTTATCTATCTAT
>JAAEAF010004774.1:0-111827 GCA_011037195.1 Triatoma infestans | reverse complement strand
GTTTTTGAGCTATGCTGTTCACATACACACCCACACACCATTTGCTAAAAACCACAAAATTTGTTAAATGAGAAATTGACTTTACCTAACATCATGTGCAGGCCTATTAATTTTATTTGAAGTATTTATTGTTTCAGAATATTTGCTTTTTGAAGAACGTTGTGAAACTTTCCTCTACACAGCACTTCTACACTTTTTCATGAAATGCAATGTTAAAGTTTCTAGGTTTGAACAAGTTCAGTTGACCAGAAGTGCGGATTTTATAGAAAGGTTCTCTTGAGATTTTTTGAGGTTTTCTGGAAATGCGGCTCCTAATATTTACTTTAATACTAATTGCAAATATAGAAACCCCATTACTTTTATTTGAAACATTTTCCCTCCCTCCCACAAAATATTATCGTGATGTCTGTGGAATTTCTGGCGTAAGATAGAACTCCAAATGTTTTTTAGTTTTTTTTTGGAATTTTTTTTGTTAGCGCTACCTATTGGCCTACATTGTAGTTACATTCAAGTAGCAGAAGTATAATGTAAGATTTCCCATCGCTAATAAGCAGTACCTACTAAGAGGTTAACTTAACGTTTAGTAAAAGTTCCAAGTGTGTTAGCATCAAAAATTTATAAACTGCATTATTGAATTATGAACGAAGGCAAAGTGCTTAACAATATTCAGCAGACATCAGATGCTTTCAATTTATTGCCTCTTTAAAATATTCCATGCTTTAAATCCCCTCCGCCATGTTAAAATTCCCTTTTTGAGATTTGTCTCTATACAATTGATTTACATTTCACTTGGGTTTTAATGTAATTGATTCGATAAAGTTAATATATTCCTCTTAACTTGATTATGTTTTCTTAACAGTAATATATTTCTGTCTACCGTTTCCAATTTGATTATTGCAAATCTATTTATTCCTCTTTCATGAAAGCATTAAGCAGTTGGCCGCCGGTCGCAAAATGTCCTCTTTGAATAACCTAAATAATATAATGAAATAAAAAGAAAATAGTTTTACTGATACTACACTGAACTAATAAGTGGAAATCTGGTATGAAACACTCACACGACTTTCTAATCTGCAATTATACTTCATCATCGTCATCATAATCAAATCCCTCTCTATCGCCTATGCTGTGTGTGGAGCCTGCATGTACAATTTTCTCCATGTATCCCTTACCTGGACGATTTCCCTCTTGCCCTTTCCTTTACCACCACTTGTTCCCATGTCTACCTAGGCCAGCCTACCTTGATGTCATTTTCAAGCGAAAACTGTATATCAGACTGGCAGGTAAGTTCTGGCTCATTCTTAATAAAAGCTCATTTCCGGTTCTCTTCATCTATGACGATTACTGGCCTTATATTAAGGTTGGCACGTCAAGAATTCAGAGGAGTATGTCAGAGACGTGGTAAGAAGGTCGTTTTTTTTAAGACGTACACATTTATGGTATTGGACCTTTTTTTTTCTTTTTTTTTTAATCTCACCCAAAGGGCGATACCCAAGCTCGCGCTCGTACCCGGCCGTAAAATACGCCAAAACGGTGATCTACAGTAATCTTCACCAATTGACTGGCAGAGGACCAAAGGATGTCCACACCTTCCGCACCAGCACTTGATATTCTTCGGAGGAGCTCAAGTACTAAAACTACGTTAAAAAGGAGAAAAACTATATACAGAACCACTCACATTCCCCATTTAATCAATAAATTACACTCATACCACCGGCTTTTTCCCTATTTTGATCATCGGATTGGTGCTCATTTGATCATCTGCAATGCCTCCATTAAAATTCTTATGTTAAAATTGAGGAACCTTTTATCATTAATAGTACCAGTCGTCAGTAAACATTAAATTCATTTCTATTTTATTTATTCATTTCAAACATTTTAAATTTGTAATTTTTGATAAAATAAATTACTATAAATAAATTCAACTAAAACAATTGAATTCAGCCAATCTTTTAAAAAATCTGCCAGCGGTTATTGTACGTATTACTGTTGTCACATCTTGCTAGAAAAAGTGTATACTAGCGCTACCTATTGGAAGCTTTAGGAAACCATTAGGATACTCGGATCTGTTACCGCTACTGCTGGCTGGCGGCTGTAGTGAGATCTAAAATTACGTTCCATATTAATTTATTTCTTATCGTTGCCCATTTATAATAAAATTTTGCCTTTAATTACAATAGGATTCATAAATTTAATTGCCATAATCCACATTTTTTTTTTCTTTCGTTTAAACTGATGTAATATTTTTGAAAATAATAATTATTGATAATTTAATTATAAAAATGAACATACACAAAAAATATGATGATGTATGGTCGATTTTAATCATTTTTCAATTTAAATCTTGTTTCATAAAGTGTTTTTTAATATAATTCGGAAGAAAAATACTTGAATTAAATATTTGTTTAAATATCATTACAGTAAATAGCATTACACTAATGAATTTAATTTGTAGAAAACGTATTTGTGGCAGCAATAAATGTTTAACTGATAAAATATGAAAGTAATTCACCATTATATCAAATGAGTAACTAAAGAGTGGATCAAATTTTAGCAATTAAATTTAAATCAATTTTCACCATTCACCTTGAAGTACAAAAAGTTGAAACTTTGTTCATTTGATTTCTGATATTTCAGGAAATTGATTATATTATTACCTTTATTATCTCTTATTGTTAAACTCTTAACATTGGACAGTTTTCTCCACTTTTGAAAACTATGGTCGTTGTATTAAATTTAATGTGGTAGTTAGTGTTTGAGTTTCACGATAAGATCGTTCCGGTTTTATTCGGAAAATATTTGCCACATGTACATTGTATAGCCAATTTTTTAAGCTTCTTTTCTAAGATCACTTTGTGAGATTATAGTTTTCTTAGAATCATTTATCTGTTTTTGATATTGTCTAAATACTTATTGGAGATTACCTGTTAGTCCTTAAGGATGAATATTTTCAGTCGTAACTCCTTAACTAAAACATTAACCTTCTTTGAGATCATCTAAAGTTAGTATTAGCTTATCAGGGGGTGGAAACAAATAGGCCTATCACTTTTATTTAAAAAATATTATTCCAGGAAAATAGATTTTTTTGGCATATTCCGAGGGAATTGCAACTTTGATGACCACAAAATGAAGCAGGCTACCACGGAAAATGTCTCTGATACTTTGAACTTCACTCTAAACTTCCATTTTTTTTAACAGTTTACTATTTCTATTTCCTAATTATGTTTTGAGATTTCCGAGTTTTTATCAAGAAAACGGTTACCCTCTATAATGGAAGTGAGTATTATTATGGTTTCCTCACTGATCAGAGTTAATAGAGCTAAATATTTAGTGCAAAGTCTAATTTTTTATTAAAATGTGTCTGATTTTATTATTTTGATTTTGATAGTATCTGATCTCTCCTTGTTTCTCATTTTGATTTACCTTGATCTAATAAATATCTTAACACTTTTAAGTGACAAATTAACAAGAGATAAGTGATAAAATTATGAAATAAATAGATAAAAAAAAAAAATCATCTTTATTTAATCAGAGGTAATTTGTACAACAAACTTATAATAACCTTGTATTCTCATTCTGTTTTCTTTCTCTCTTTCTTTCCGACAGAGTTTTCTCAATTAGCTTCTTCACTTTTCTTTATAACAGTTCAAATCTTAATTAAAATTCGTGGTGTTTATAAAAAGTTTTTTCACAAGTTGATTATATACTCCTCTCATTATTATTACTTTTTCCACTTTTCCTTTTTTTCCCCTTCTTTACTTCGTTCACTTTCATTCCTTTTATATATTATTAATTTGTTAAGAGAAAGTTTCTCCCTTATCTTTTACAAGTAGAGATAATTATGAAATTATTAAAAGTTTTTTGTACTAAAAAAAAAATTCTCTGTTGTTGATCTATCTTTATTAAAAACTTTCATGTAATGAAATGATATGCAACAGTTATCATGAAAACATTTATCATCTCTGTTCTTTTTTCCATAAATCATTCATTACCCTTTCAGATTAATTTTTAATTTAATTGTGTTCCTTTGCAACCTCATCTAAATTCTCTCGGACAATGATTTCTTAAATGGAAAAAGTCATCATCTTATTACGACCCACAGTTTCTTTGTGCCTTTGTCCTCTGTAGTTTCTTAAATCAGATTTCAGATTTCCTTAGAGCGGACACCATCATGTTACCCTAGAAATAAGTTATACTGATAAGTGACTAACCTAACAAGCCTCACATAAGATTCAAACATCTACAGTTTGAAAAAAGAAAACATTTCAACCATCCATCACCTTATCTTAACATGTGATCAAAACTGATATTAGCAGCCAAAGCATTACAAAGAAGTGCTATAGAATCCGTTTTGGATTTAACAATGAGTAGGATTCAAATCAAGGTTTCAAATATCTAACATCTTCAATCACCAGTCAAAAATTTTTTCACCACAAAACCTCTTGCTCTTGTATTCTATCTCTAACCCAACTATATACATTCCGATCGCGTGGTAAAATTTTGTTAAAATTTTTAATCTTTATAATCGCTGCAAAGATACTCACTTTCACAGTCTTCTAGTTCATTAACTTTCTTCTTTATTCCATACTGATAAATTAAATAATTCTTGGAGAGTATCAGTGTTACCATTGAGATAGATCCATCAATCAATTTCATTCTGTTTCTCTTCTTCCTCCTGCAGTTCTAAAATTCAAAGAGAGAGAGAGAAAGAAATATTGACATTTATAAGTATTTTTTTAAGTAAGAATTTTACCCTCAAATTGGCTACGGAGTGAATAAATGAACTACAACATAATTTTATTTTATTTTATTTTATTTTGCTTTGTGACAAGGAGTTGGAACTTGTGCAAAATAGATTAGGATTCCTGTATAATATAAAGTTTCAGATTCTTCTAATGAGGTGTTCAGTCATATATTGTAACGTTTTTCCCTCTAAACTAGCTACTGCAATTAGTTCTAAGTGGATTCGTTTAGATAAAATGCTCTAAACTTCAATAAGACAAACACCACTTTATTGTTTTACACAATAAATTACAAAAACACTTATAATAATTCATTCAGTTTAAACCATAAAAGTTCACTTTGTTCACTTTTTATACACTTTTCACAAATGTACACTTCGTTTGTAACAAGAAACTCTCTGTTGTCCCACTATTTATACCGGTGGAGAAGGATCTAGATCTTTCTCGATTCTTCTAGATAGAGCTAGAGCGCGCCGCCAACGCTTCCTAGCGGCCACTAGGAGAACTTGAGGTACCTGCTTTCTCTCTTAGATGGCACCAGTGGCGGCGTTACAATATTATTACAACGCCAACTTTTCGGTATAATTTCATACAAGTCTCAGGGCTACAAAATAAACAACAGTTTAATTTACAGTAGCCTTGAGGATGGTATGAACTTATACCGAAACGTTGGCATTATAATAATAATATTTTTACATGACTGAACACCTCACCAGAAGAATCTCGATCTATTAAAGCGGTCATGAACATCATTCACTTATAATGTTAAGTTTTATTAAATGCATTGCTAAAATACCAAGTTGGTATTGCTTAACCGGAAGTGCGAATTTAGAGAATAGGTTTGTGAGTTTTTGGTTTTCTAGTAAAAAATAGCTTTGCAAATTTTCTTTAAAGTTAGTATAGTTGCATATAATTCAGCCTTTCATTTTGATTTAATAGTGCAAAATTTTGTGTGTACTTGAAGATGTTAGTTATTTGAAATCAGCTGAATCCTACGCATGGAAAATTAAAAACTTTAGCCAATCTGTTGGTGATCAACTTTGGTTTTAAAAATAAAATTTGTCAAAGAGAGAAGAAGAATGCACTTTATAAAACAAAAGTGAGGCTGCTCAACTACGTTGAGTTGCTAAGCACAATGAATTATCAACAAACACGCAATCTATGGATAAGGCGTAGTCGATTTAGTAGTTAGTTTGCTTTGTGTTTAGCTCTCCCTTAAGAAGTCAGTCATATATGTGATGATTAATTATCCCTAGAGAATCGATAATGATTGATTCTGCTTGGAAAGTCAGATGTCTCGGTTCAATGCCCTTACCCTCGAGGAAGTCCCAAGTTGCCTTTGGGACAGTTCCATGGGCTTTTTGCAAGTAAAAATTTGCACAAAAAAAAATTACAGTTTTACAATTCTACGTAAACGAAAAACAAAACTGTGCCAGTTCGAAAAACTAATACGAAAATAGTCTTCGAAAACTTATCTTGTCTTGAAAAGTTATCAAGAAAATTACCCAACGATTCTGATAAAGAATATGGCAGGATTAAAACGTATTATTCGACTCCATTGGTGGGGAATCACGGAGCATCTTATTACCTTAAGATTTATCTTTTCTTCCAGCTTTATTTTTTGTGATCAGTGACCGGTTAAATGTGTAGACCGTAAAGTGAACCCGGCTATCACAGATAAAAAATCTAGACTTCAATTTCTGCCTTTTTGTTTTATAACCGAAAGTTTGCCGTTAAATGCAGGAAGAAAAATGTTTCTCCAAAAAAAACAAAAAAACAAATGAACAAAACACCGATTGATAATGTACTCATTTTAAAAGGACAACATCTGGGAAGTAGATAGGTAGTGGGGTAAACGACCTTAGAAAATATGCGGTGAATGCAAGAAGGAGTTGGAAGAAATATTGCAAGATAAAGAGAAAGGATAGCGGTAGTTTGAGGAGTAAAGAAAAAGAAAAAAATATACGGACATCGCGTACGGCAGAAAGATGAAGTTGATTGAACAACAGCGGACTAACTTCTTTTAAGTTGTGTAGTACTACAGACTGGTTTTGGTTGTAAAACCATTAGAATGGGCCACTCTTCCACCCTATTCCTTTTATAGTATATTCAGCTTACCATTAAGCAATGCGTCTAATTAGTATTAATATTTAGTTTTATTAATTATTTATTTGTAAGTTTAGCCTTGAAAAGAATTTGCATTACAATCGTGAAATTTCACAAATATTACGGACAAACAATATTGTTTAGAATCAAATTGTTTCATCAAATTTGAAATATGAAGGTACAATATCCGAAACTTTAGAGCGAAAGCTACTGTTTCCTCGGAATCTCCAAAACGAAACAAAAAAGAAATCCCAGAAAAATGTTTCAAATAAAAGTTGTTCTCGAGAAAAATCGAGAAGAACTGAAAACAAAAAAATTCAGTAAAGTCGCGCACATCTTGTTGATCGATTTTGCCCGAAACCTTCGTGTCATGTGGCGGTTTCGAAAAACAAAGTTGGAGATTCCTGTGATTGTACTATTGTGAGATTTTATTCATCCGCCCACCCAGACAGACAGACAGACACACGCACATCATTCGCTAAAAACATTTTTTTCGTATTCAGGGGATTTCGAAACATGTATTTCCGGTTCGAAAACATAATTTCGTTAATTTATGATCGCAATACTTCCTCTTGCTAGGGGGAGTAAGAGTAAGCAAATAATAATAGAGATTTTCAGTGTAACAACGTTAATACTATAATAACATAAAAGGTAGTGCAATGTAAGAAGAGAACATATGGTCTATATATATGTGTTGCCTCTCTCTTGCTGTAGGGCAATTCCTTTCTCTTAAGACTTCCTCATTCACATCTTATTGTCAGAGATAATACTTTCTAGTGCTTGCTTTATTGCCAATCTAATTTTCTTTTTCTCTTGTTTGTTTGTTTGTTTGTATACTCTAAGCTTTCGTCAGCTTTTACCATTTTTCTTTCAACTTTATCTGAGAATTCTTTGTTTCCAAATTTAACCTTTACAATGCTGAATTCATTTTGAAAAAAAATTGAAAATAGATGATATATATATAATCTTATGGCGCTACAGCCCATAAAGGACCAAAGCCTGGAGGGCATGTGGTAATAAGCACTCTGCGGATCTCTCGCCGTTTAGTAATGACCTTCGCTACCTAGGTAGCTAATGTAGCTACCTAAGTAAATGTAGCTAGCCTAGCTTCTAGCTAATATAGCTTCCATTTTTTCTCATGATGTTTGGTAAACGCCGACTCTACCCACATGGCACTCGAACTCTGAATTCTCATCCCAAAGGCGCGTGCACTAGCTACTAGATTAACGCGTGTGGGCAGATTGTATAAAAAAAAATTGGAATAATTGTTAAAAGAAATGGTTTTTTGATTTGACAAACCTTTTACTTTTTAAAAAAAAAAAAAATTATTTGGCTATTTCGTCTATAAAAAAAAAAAAATTAAAAATTAAAAAACAACAATTTTTAGTTACAAAAATATTATAAATTTGTTAAAAGTCAAAAAAAAAATTATTGATTTTATTGCCAGATATCTGATCTTCGGAAACATGCTGAAGGACCAAGGCTTGCCAGACGGCGTTTGAATAGGGGGGCATGTGGTAAGCACGCCGCAATTCCCACGCCGTTTAGTTCCGCCCTTCGCTACCTAGGGCGCTACTACCTGTAGCTTCCCACTTTTTACGATCACGATGCTGGGTCAACACCGACTTTGCCCTCACGGGAATCGAACCCTGAGAATTCTCCCATGAAAAGGTAGTGCGCTAGCCACTAGACCAACGCGTGAGGACACTTTTTGGACAAGCTATTTCAATAAAATCAGGGTACATTTTTTCCCCTGTTCAAATTTTCAACATATCATTATTTTCTATCGCTAATAGGTTTATATCTATGCAATAACAATTCCATGTTTAAAGTAATTCATTTGAGTTGTTTTCGAATTAATCTCAAAATACACAAAAACTTCTTATGGAAAATAGCTCGATGGGTTAATCTATTGTCCTCAAACTTGGAATTCTAACAATTCAATTCAATTGTAGTCGTAATAAATTACTCGTATTTATAGATGACAGGATTGGTTTTATATATAGAAACCAATGGTCAACTGAAAATGGTACTTTATGTTATAGCTTCTCTTCAAAAATCAAGTTTCTTGGAAAGATGTTCCCTATAAAAATGAGAGGCTTTTTTGTTGGCAGTTACTATGGGAACATCGTTGCGCCATTTTAATCCCCCCTCCCCAAAATGAAGAAAAAAAAATCTTGTGCGAAACACACGACTTTACATAGTTATAATTTTCTATTCTCTAACTTTCTTCATATTCATAATTTTTACTATTTATTTGTCTTCAATGTTATATCAATGGGGGAAACGAATTATATAAATAAAACGAATAAAACGATTTATTTTTGTTATGAAATTACAACCTCATTCCTCTCCCAGAACGTCCCCCTCCTTAATGAATTTTCTTACTGAACTCTTTCATACAAAAACTGATAGATCTTTGTCTGTTTAGTTGGTATATGAAGTTTAACAAAACTATTTGGTGTCTTCAGGGATAAGACTAAAAAAACAAAAACTGATCAGTAAAGTCGTGCCACTTCCGGTCAACCGATTTTTTCAAACTTGGAATTTTGGCAAAACATTTAATTCTAATTAATATTATGCAGATAATAGAACCATAATATAATAAAATAAAACAGCACTTTAGATGAAAGGATCGTCCCACTGCACCCGCCAAAATGCACTCTCGAAAATGAAATTTCCCGGTAAAAATGTTTCTAATAAAAGTTACAACTCTTTACGTAATATAATTAGTGTACAAAGTTTAAAGAAAATCGTTGAAGCCGTTTTCAAAAAAATCCGGAGAAAAGTTAAAAAAAATTCATTCACAGTAAAGTGATACTTCCGTTATTAGCAAAAATTTAAACGAAATATCAAGTTTGAAATTTTTCCGAATTTCCGTTTTTGAGCCATACTCCCTCCCTCTCCCAAAACACTCGACGAGCTTCAAAAAAACCCTTTTTCGGACCAAGAGACCTCAAAACATGAATTATTAGTGAAAACTTGATATCGAAAATTTGACATGACCGCAATACTTACTCTTAAGAGCAGTAAAAGAAAGTAACTTCCTCCTACTCTAATTAGTGCATTTTTAGTGATTGGCCTTAAGTGGAACGTTCTGCAATTATGGACATCACATCTAATAGGACGTAACAGACTCTAGGATTGTGATAGATTGCCGCACCACGATTGATGGACTCCTAAGACATGGACGTAAACTTGCCCTCCAGTGGGTACCGCTCATGTTGGGATCGAGGGCAATGAGCGAGCGGACAGATTGGCTAAGTAGGGTGCAGGAGTGGAACAACCAGAATTGCCTATCCCATACAGTGGTTCAAAACGACTGATTCGGAGCTCCTTGTTGGAAAAAACAAAAATGGATTTGGAGAGGAAAGCACAAGAACGCCAGTGGGAAACGCCTCTGCACCATGTTATGTCTCAGTCGCATGTTTTAGGATGGCAACTGGACATGACTATCTAAAAAAGCACCTCCGATGAATAGGAATCACGAGGGTTTCAAGATGCTCTCTCTGTGATACCGGACAGGAAATGACGGCATCTCACTTAGACACGTGTCCTTCCCTTGAGGATGTAAGAGAAAATCACAAAGACGACAACCGGTGGAAACGCCAGGCAAATTTATATTGGGCTGCAAGGGAGGGTATGGATAGTATCCAAGAAAACGCGGTGACATAAGGAAAAAATGGAACGTTCTATGTCAAAACTTAGAGAGCGTGTAAATTTAAATTTAAACCATCTGACAAACCTCCAATTGTTTTCAGACAAATGTTAGAAAGAAAAGTATTACATTTCTTTCTATCCAGCAAGCATTCCAAGTTTAAAGAAACTCGTTGTAATCATTTTCGAGAAAATTCAAAAAAACTCAAAAATCTATTCCACAAAATCGTACTTCTGGTTAATCCATTTTCTATAAATTCGGAATTCTAATGTGCATTAATATTATGCACGTGATAGAAACTATATATTTTACAGAAGTGGTATTGTAGAGGAAAAGCCATAGCACTACTAGAAACCACCCCCAAAAAAATCAATTTTCCCGCACAAATGTTTCAAAAAAAAGTATTTACATGTGTAGATAGTTGACGAAGTTAAAAAAGTCGGATATCTTTGTATACATTTTCGAGAAAATTATGAAAAAACTGAGAAAAAAAACAAACAGTAAAACCGTAGATCTCTTCGTGTTTGATGCGGTAGTGGTAAACCTGAACGGTTCTACCAACTTTGAGCTTCCGGAAATACCATATTTCTGGTGAAAACAATCAATCAATTTCGGAAAATCTGGCACGACAGCTCTTAACAGCTGTAAGAGAACTTAAAAAAATAACAGTGCTACTAAAGCGCATTTCCGGTTTCAAACAGATTTTGATTGATAACTTCATAACCGGATGCGATGTTAATCGCAATATTAAGTCAGAGTTTCCCACGAATTTAGTTTTTTCTGAAATATTTTGTTCACGCATACGATTATGAAAGAACATTTGCTTAAAATATTTAACGTACGTTAAAGGGACCTCTAAACTTCCTGTAAAAAGTCAATTTAGTTGATACGCTCGCATTACTTCCTTTATAATAGGTAGTAAAATATAAAAATCCGTTAGCAACCGGTGCCATAGTTTAGGTGTGACTATTAGGAAAATTTTTATTGTTCAACTAGAATGGTATAACTTATAACTATAGCTACCCTACTTTTACACGTTTGGCATAATAAAAAATAAGTAATATGCACGGCAAGCAGAAGTAGAAAAAGTTTCCAGTTTTAACTTTTTGTTTGTAATTCTAGACGTAGTTAATCGACGATCGTCATTTTAACGGAACGACAATAGTTTCCGGGGACACTCAACTACATAATTTCAGACTGTATTATTTTAAAAAGGCGCCACTATTTCTTCTACGCTTTATAGTTTTCATTCTATATTTGGGCACTAGGTTTATTGTTGCGCCTACTTTATTATAGCCATGAGAGATGCAGTCAAGCATATAAATATTATTAAAAATAATAATACTTATTATTTGGTTTATATTTTTGTTATGTCAAAACTTTAAATGTTAATCTTCTTATAATATATGCAAATTGTATATATACATAATATAATCTAAATATGGGCCGCTTGCTAAATTTGGGCTTGGACCAATTTATTTATTATTATGGGCAGGACTGATTAAGCCATCCATCCTGTTTTGCGCTTAGGTACTTGACCTGTCCGTTCGTTACTTACATTTGCTGGCTTTTAACTAGGAAACTGTTTTTGTTTTATGAGCTTCATTTATAGCCTATCGCCGTTGAATAGGGACAGTTCGTCACTGAGTTTCGTTAACAATGATTTAGATTTCTCGAAGTGTAGAGAGAGAGTGAGAGGTCCAGCTGCTATATATGTATGGGTAACTAACTGACAATTTGCGCTTATCACAACTTCTATATAAGACCAATTTTCTATGTCAAAACAGCAGATATGTAGAGCCTGACAACTTAGACAAAAGAGTTATGGGCGCATTCTTCATTCGTGACTGGTGGTTACAACTACGTCTGTTTACATGTTTATTGGTTCACCAAACAGTATGATGTTTATTAGCCCCGCCCAAAATATTTTTTAAAAAAAATTTTACTTTACCCATTTCAAACAAATTACTAATCTGACTTGAGTTTTACTCATTTCTTTTTTTGTCATCTTAAAACGTTTCCAATTAACGACAATAGATATTCTAGGTCACAATGGATTTGGCCCACTTCCTTCATATGTAACATCTAACAATGTGATTGTCAGTTTCCTTTTCTTAAAGAACACATGATACCTGTGTCCGCCTTTTTTCCGGAGCAGCTACTCATTCTTCCTAACCTGATACTATTATTATTCCTGGATGCCTGCAAAGAGACCACATTGCGCCCACCTTTCCAAAATTTTCATATTTTCAAACAGTGAATATTTTATTTTATTTCAGCTCTAGTTTTGTACGTCATCCGAAATTGAATTCTGGCCTAAATCCTTAATTGCTATTATGCACAAAATATATTCAAGCTTACGAAATGCAAATTTACTACATTATAAAATAAAAATAATCCTTATAAACCGTTCAATTAACTAAGCCACTTTATTTTAATTGAAAAAAAAAGGCCCTTTATAATTTAATTACTAATAAATTTAAAGATGGTTACAGCCAAAGGTGAATTGTTAAATCATGAGCGAGGTGACCTTAGTGAACTTCCAGGTAACAAACTCTCAAGTGACGCCATCAACCACTATTTTAGATTTAAACTTTTAAGTCACGATTTGTTGGTTTATCTATTTAAATAAAAAAAAAATAAAAAAAAAAATCAATCCTATATGCTAAATCATAATATGAAACTGCTAATAATAATAATAAATAATAACCCATAATAATTATCTTTTGAAATAATATTTTTATTGTAACATATAAATATACTTTTTGCATAACTATCTTATTAAAGGCAAAGTAACTTTGGCTGTTTTCCTTTGACTAATAGCTACCATTATTTTCATTTCTAATAATTCAATCCCATATAGTTCGAGATAAAAAAAAAATAAAATCTATATATTATACTTTCTATTCACTCCATAATTCTTTAGAAATTTTTTTCCCCAGAGGATAGAAAAATTGTTATATCAAAAAATTGCTTAGTAATCATATTTCACATTCAATTCTTAGCCATTTTCCTCTTATTAAATTACAAAATCTGCTTTCTAATCTCCACTCTTCTATTACATCCAATTTTATTTTCGTTTTATTTTTTATTTTCTTCAAAGATGAAAGTACAAGAGGAAGCTCAAATTTAGTATTCGGTTTAGATTTTATCACCGCAATTGGAACTACAGTTTCTGGCAGAATCCATCATCAACAGGAAGTACGACTTAATATGTCTTTTTCTTCTTTTTTTCAGTTTTTCGTAATTTTCGGAAAAACAGCTTCAATAATTTTTTTTTTTTTTTAAACTTCGTATACTATTTATATACATTAATATCTATCATCTTTTATTTGAAACATTTCTACTGGTAAAATTGACTTTTTTGGGGGGAATACTGGGGGAATAGTAGCGTTATGTTTCCCACTGAAGTACCACTTTATTATGATATATGATTTTGGCCACCTACATAATATCCAATAATACTTCCTACCTCCATAATAAACTTTTGAAGAAGCATTGTTAGAATTCAAAATGTAAAGAAAATCTGTTAAAAAGGAAATGCTATTTTACAGAATAGGTTTTAGGAATTCTCTCGAAAACGGCCATAGGAGATTTTCTTGAAACTTGATGTGCTCTAACTATATGTACATAGATACGGATCACGTTTAATTGAAAAATTTTTCAGAAAAAATTGACTTTAAAAGGAGTTTCGAAATTTGTGTGTTTAAATTCCAAATGTTATTTCATTTTTTCATTCTCTTACTCCTAGTAAGAGGAAGTATTGTAATCGTGTCAAATTTTCGATTCGAGTTTTCACCGGAAATATCCGTTTTGAGGTCCCCTGAGTCCAAAAAAGTGGTTTTTAGCAAATGGTCTGTGGTGTGTGTATGTAGTATGTATGTATTTATGTAATGTATGTATGTTGTATGTATGTGAACGGCATACCTCAAAAACAAAAAACCGTAGAAAGTTGAAACTTGATATTCCGTTCAGGTATCACCATGGCATCTGACAGTGGGTCATCTGTCAAAATTTCTTAACCGGAAGTACCACTTTACTTGTTGTTTTTTTTTTTTTACTTTTTTGTATTTTTCTCAAAAACGGCTCCGACGATTGTCTTCAAACTTAGTATATCAACTACATATACAGAGAGCTACAACTTTTATTTTAAACATTTCTCCGGGAAAATGCACTTAAGTAAGAGCAGTTATGGGGATGGGCTGGGGTTCGGTTTTCATTTAAAGTGCTATCACAGTTGATTATACAATTCTATCATCCAAACAAAATTAATTAGACAGAAATAGATGGCCAGAAGTCCAAGTTTCAAAAAAATTAGTAAACCGGAAGTGCGCTTTTACTGGACAGTTTTTCAGTTCTCGACAAATTTAATTAAATTTGGTACACAAACTATAAAATTTGTCAATTATAGTTTTGAGAAATGGAGTAAGAGAAAGTTGTCTAATCTAGTGTAACAACACATGTCTTGTACATGCTTGGATGGGTATAGTCCTCCTCCCCCCACCCCGCACACACACACTATCTGCATCTAATATTAGTAGAAATGAGTGAAACTTGGAAACGAAAATTTTTTAAAAGAGGAATTTTTAAATTATAATTTTACTTTTTTTTTATTTTTTTTTATTTTTATTTTTTACTTTCGCTTATTTGCTATAAAAAAAAATTTGGTGTGAAACACACACACACAACTTTCTCTTAGAACTCCAGTTTTCAAAATTGTGATTGACAAATTTTATAGTTTGTGCATCAAATTTGATGAAATTCGTTGAAGTTCGTCGAAAACTGAGAAAAAAAAGTTCAGTAAAAGCGCATTTCCGGTTTACTTATTTTCTTGAAACTCGGAATTTTGGCCATTCTATTTATTTCTAATTAATTTTGATTGGATGGTAGATAGTATTATAATCGACTATGATAGCACTTTAGAAGAAAACCTAACCCTACCTCTCCCCCAAACCCTTAAATGAATTTTTCTAGAGAAATGTTTTAAATAAAAGTTGTAGATCGTTGTATGTGTAGTTGATATACCAAGTTTAAGGAAAATCGTCGGAGCCATATTTGAGAAAATTGCAAGAAAGTAAAAAAAATACCTAAAGACTGCAAAATACTTTTAGTAAAAACGCACTTCCGGTCGGTCATCCGATTTTTTTTTCAAACTCGGAATTTCAATAATACATTTAATTCATATTAATATTATTTAGATGATAGAATTGTATAATAAACTGAAATAACACTTTAGCGGACAATCCCCTCCCCTAAAAGTGCCCTTAAATGCATTTTTCCGGAGAAATGTTTCAAATAAAAATTGTAGATCTTTATAAGTGATCTTTTGTGTGATCCTGATATATCAAGTTTAAGGAAAATCGTTGGGTCCATTTTCCAGAAAATTGCAAAAAAGTGAAAAACCATTCAGTAAAGTGGTACTTCTGGTCGACGAATCTTGACCACTCTCCTACTGTCGGATCCCATGGTGATTGATACCTAAACGGAATATCCTGTTTGCATTTTCTGCGAGTTTTCGTTTTTGAGCTATGCTGTTCAAACACAGACCATTTGTTAAAAATCACATTTTTGGACTCAGGGGACCTCAAAATGGATATTTCCGGTGAAAATTCGATATCGAAAATTTGGCACGATTACAATACTTCCTCTTACTAGGTAGGTAGGAGTAAGAGAAAGTAATAAATATTACGAAACTTGATGAATTGTTGACATTGAGTTTTTGACCGTAAGTACATGTGCTGAGATATACCCTAAGTACAACAGAATATTCTAGAATTTAGCTGTGTGAATTGTTAAGAGTTTTGGAGGTATCCTAGTGTTAGGGTTGTTTAGGATTGGTAATACTCACCAGGATGCCATGATCCTTGATGCCAGATTTTAGATGGGTGAGGAGGAGGCTCTGAAATTAGGTTTACCACTAAAGTGAATACGGTATCATCTCCAGAACAGCGCTTAAAAGCGTGTGGTGGTGTGACGCCAGATATATATATTTTTTTTTAATACTGTTTTATGCAAAAGAAAATAATAATACTCTCATGGGATAAAATTTAACTTTCTAATTTTTTTTTCTTTAATATTGTCATGTTTAATATAAAGGAAATAAAAACAGTGAGTGTCATGTGCGTATATAGCATGAATTCGCTGTGTGTGCGTATATAGCAGACAGGTTACTGTATAATAGCAGCTTCACTTATTGGTTTTCCTGTTCAGGCTAGTGGTGTCCTAGGCCAGCCAGCAAGGCAATATTCAAACTGTGTATATATACTCGTACATACACACTAAACTACTTCAATCAACTTTGGCTCTGCTCGGCTTGCCGTCGCGGCTGGATTCCTATCAATACTTCTTTTCAGCACTGGAAATATATTCCTTTTTTCGCTTTTTTGTCATTTCTTATACTCATCTTTCACTTCCTCTCTAAAAAATATTTCCACTCACCTGAATTTCTTCCTTTCAAGTATATCTGTTTACATATTTTCTTATTTTTACTTTCTCTTACTCCTAGTAAGAAGAAGTATTGTAATCGTGTCAAATTTTCGATATTGCGTTTTCACTGGAAATATCCGTTTTGAGATCTCCTTAGTACGAAAAAGTGGTTTTTAGAAAGTAGTCTGTGTGTATGTGTGAATATAAGTATGTGAACAGCATAGCTCAAAAATGAAAAAAACCGTAAAAAGGTCAAACCTGGTGATTCCGTTTAGCTATCACCATGGGATCCGACAGTAGGTTATCTGTCAAAATTCCTCAACCGGAAGTATCACTACAGTATACTACGCAACAACTTACTATACCATGTTACTGAATGGTTTTTATTTTTACGTTTTTGCTATTTTCTCAAAAATGGCTCTTAACGATTTTCTTGAAACTTATTACATCAACTACACATACAAAGAGCTAAACTTTTATTTGAAACATTCTCCGGGAATATTTATTTAAGGGTACTTTGTGGGAGGGGTGTGGTTACGGTTTCCTCTAAAGTGCAATTTCAGTTAATTACACAATTGTATTATCTAAATAATATTAGTTAGAATTAAAGATGTTGTTGAAATTCCGAGTTTGAACAAAATCGGATGAGCGGAAGTGCGTTTTTACGCCGAATTTCAATTTTTTTTTTTAATTTAAGGCGCGTCAACATCTATGTTCATTGGCGCCGGAGCCTTCTCAGTGCACTGTCGGCTTCCGGACAGTGTTTTCACGTTACAGACAACACTGTCCACCACCGGACAGTGAGCTGTAGAGGCTCCGAGGAAGAAAAAATGTAATGGTAGCTCAGCTGGACTCGAACCCTGACGAATTTCACTAAATTTGATATACTAACTATAAAATTTGTCAACGCAATTTTGAAAACTGGAGTAAGAGAAAGTTGTGTGAGTTTATCAGACCAGATTTGTATTTTTGTTATTACAGATAGATGTAATTCCCTTAGAAGAATTTTTTTTTTATGCGGATTGCTCATGACAATAATTAACATACACGACTGGCAGCGAATTTACACATATTTTCCAGCCACTGATTGGTTCTTTCCATTTGCTGATTGGTTTCTTTATACTATGCAACCTTGAACTTTAATTAGTCATTTTTATTGTTTTTATATATTTCTAGAATTTCCAAAAATAAATTTTAATTTACCAAAATGATTTATTCCACAACAAACCATAACACTTATACTTCAATTGCGACTAATTCCTTAGTTTGTTTTACATTGAATAGTGCTAGTCGAAAAATTCTGTTGATAGCGAACTCCTGATGAAACAAGACTTTCATGGAATTGTAAAAGTCTCAGATATTTTCGTAATTCTGCCAGTGAATGCCATTTATAGCAATCTTTGCTTGTTTGTATCGTGTCGAATAATACTAGAAATAATTTTGGCTACTGGGCATATTTGATATTACGATCTAGTAGCATTGTGGTAGATATGAAAAGGAGAGAGTTGGAGATAATTTAGGAATGTGAAGAAATAAACTTGTTAGATGTACTGAACGCTGTTGTAATGAATGAAATATACGTAAACAGTAAGGACTTTACGATATTTGAGAATAAAGGTAGCGAGAGAATAATTAAGAGAGACTGGCTGAACGTGTTGACTGCTGGTGACGAAAAACTCTTGTTCTTCTGCTGAGGGCTTGCTCGCCTCTGTATACATTGAATTCTCCCTCCCTAGTTTGGCCTAGGTAGGGAATAATTAATCTTTGGATCTTGGTTTTTCAGATCTTACAAGATCTTAATTAATTTGTTGATCGAGATCCCATTACAGCATGATATGAACATTTCAATTTTCTTACTAGAAAATGATTGGGTGGGGGGGTTAGAGGTGTAAATAGATGTTAGATTGAAATGGTTAAAAAGCCAAATCCATCTGCATCCTAAAAGATTTAATATGGATCCCTCTAGTTTTCATTGTTTTTATGTGTTAGAATGTTTACAGTGTTTTTCACTTACTCTAATTAATACAGTCAACTGTAAAGTGTATAAAATTAGTTAATCTGTATGGGGACTAGCTAGTGTTTGCATGGAGATTGTCTTGTTAGGTTTTGAATACCCGCAGGCAAGCCAAGATCCTTGAAAAAGGGTTACCTTCTTATTATTATTATTACTCTATGGGGGAGGGACCAAACCCTATCTTTCGCAATCCTAAGCCCACCCCACCACCACCACCAGTGGGCCTTTACAGCTTTCCCAAAGAAAAATCACAACAAACCGGGTCTCGAACAAAAATCCAAACACAGATCTAAGCCACTGAAGAGTAGAAATGTGTTAGTCCACTCATGGAAATGCATTCTTGTTTAAGACTCAAAGCGAATACCTTCCATCGTCTGATTGGTTTGTTTAGAATAGTTTAAGAAAAAACAAAATAATTAACCGCTAAAATTTAAATCAAGTTATTTATGTATATATTACGGTTATAAACAATTCTTATATTTTCCACATATTAAGCAAATTCTTACTTTACTCATTTTTACTGAGCTAGCATCTTAATCGCTCGGTCATACTAGTCACGGAATGTTTTAGTATTTGTTGTGGTGGTTGGTTCCGCAGAGCTGGAAAGCATCAGAGACATTTTCCGTGGTAGCCTGCTTCATTTTGTGGTCATCGACCGGTTTCGGGCGTTCGCCCATCTTCAGGATGCGTTTTTCAGACAGTGTGACAACACAGACTCGCACAGAGCAACCTTAGTTTCACACTCATCTTTCTTACTTCTAGTAAGAGGAAGTATTGTAATCGTGTCAAATTTTCGATATCGAGTTTTCACCGGAAATATCCGTTTTGAGGTCCCTGAGTCCAAAAAGTGGTTTTTAGCAAATGGGTGTGTGTGTGTGTGTGTGTGTGTGTGTGTGTGTGTGTGTGTGTGGGACCAGCATAGCTCAAAAATGAAAACTCGCAGAAAGTTCAAACTTGATATTCCATTTAGTTATCACCATGGGATCTGACAGTACGATATACGTCAAAATTCCTTAAACGGTTGTATCACTTTACTAGTTGTTTTTTTTTTACTTTTTTGCGATTTTCTCAAAAATGGCTCCAACGATTTTCTTGAAACTACGTACATCAACTACAGATACAAAAAGCTACAACTTTTATTTGAAACATATCTCCGGAAAAATACATTTAAGTGCATTTTGTGGGGAGAGGTGGGGTTACGGTTTCCTGCAAAGTGCTATTTCAGTTTATTAGACAATTCTGTCATCTAAATATAATATTAATTAGAATTAGATGTGTTGTAGAAATTCCGAGTTTGAAAAAAATCTGATGACCGGAAGTACGTTTACTTTACCACTTTACTAAATGATTTTTTTCACTTTTTCGCGATTTTCTCAAACATGGCTCCGACGATTTTCTTGAAACTTTGTATATAAACTACGCATACAAAGATCTACTTTTATTTAAAACATTTCTCTGGAAAATTCATTTAAGGGCACTTTTAGGGGGGGTGGGGTTATGTTTTTCTCTAAAGTGCTATCATAGTTGATTATACAATTCTATCATCCAAACAAAATTAATTAGAAATAAATAGATGGCCAAAATTCCGAGTTTTAAGAAAATTAGTAAACCGGAAGTGCGCTTTTACTGAACAGTTTTTTCAGTTTTCGACGAATTTCATTAAATATGTTACACTAGCTATAAAATTTGTCAATTATAATTTTGAGAACTGGAGTAAGAGAAAGTTGTGTGAGTGTTTCACACCAGATTTTTTTTATTTTCAAATTTATTTTTCGTAAGTTTAGTTTATTTAAAAAAAAAAAAAAAAAAAAAAAAAAAACGACTGTGATAATAATTGAAAAGTAAAGTTATTTAAAAAAAAAATAACTGAATGATGGAGTTCACTGTACTTGATTTAAATTTAGAAACTAACACCTAACATTATTTGCTTTTTTTATTTTTTTTAACATATTTATTTGTTTAAAATAAAAATATATATTAATTAATATTCATGCACTTAATGAAATAAATATGCATGACGTTTTAAAAAACTGGTCTTTAAATGTATGTAGTTACTATTGCTAACAGCAAACTGTAGCATGTTATTTTATTTAATGTTTTTTTTTAAATAATTATCATGAAAACTTGTACGAATAAATTATATATTAATTAATTCATAATATATACGTATGTATTATATATATATATAACTAACTCTCTTGTATATTATATAGATATTTATTATTGTTACAGCCTGATCATGAAAGTCAAAGCCATGCATTTCGCAGTAAAGTGTTTAAAAAGCCAAGACCATGTAATTTATGTCATCAACCGATTCACAGTGAAGGCAGTTCTTGCAGAGGTTAGTTCTGTTTTTTCTATTAATGTGAAGTTTTTTAAATTCTTTATTTTAAGTTAATTTTTTTTCAACAATTTCCGTACAATAAAGCTGAGTAAAAAAAAAAAGAAAAGTGTTTTGTTAGAAACATCATATGTGTATTATAATGGAGTTGTTGAGGAGAGAAATTAGGTTTGATTAAATGAACGAAATATGAAGACACTAATATAATGTAGCTAAGTTTACACTAACTGCACTGGACTTTATAATGAAAATGATAGAATGAATGGTAAGTGTAAAGATATGACACGATGCGATGTACAGTTGTATGGTTGTATCTGATAGATATAATCTAGATAGATTCCCACTGGCTTATATACACAGGTTCTCCCACTCTAGCCTGCCTAAGTCAGAGAGTAGTCTCTGTTAACCAGAGAGGGCCTCTCTTCATTCTGCTGTGGTTGCATTATCTTTGCGGTACCATTACATGTATTTATATGTATAATTAACCTGGTATGTAAAGCCTACAGTAAATACATTTTTCTATGATAACGAGAGTTCATAAATTGATAAAACTATAATTAATGAAATATTAATCATAATTTAAATCTATATATATAAATATTAATTATGTAATGTAATAATTTATTATTACTTTTAATGTAACTGATTTGGTAATAAATACAAATTCATAACAATTATTCCCAATTTTTCATCAATTTGAACTATTAATAGTGAATTCTATTAAAATTTATCGTATTTATTAGCAGAATAAAATTATATAATACATTACTTCTTTATCTTTTGTGTCACTTTTTTTTTCATTTTCTAAAGAATAAGTTAAGTTATTATTTTCTCTTATCTTCCAACGGTTTTCTGTAATAACAATAAATTTACCTTTGCATTTTAAATCTCCCCCCCCCCCCCCAAAGAAGTCTCTTTTCTCTTACTATTAAAAAATACTGATATGTAAAAAAACTCGTTTAACCAAAAAATGTTTCTAAATGGATAACAAAAAAATCAATGCTATTTGCTAATTTATTCCCAATCTTTATCGCTTCCAGTAGTAAATTATTATCTTTCTAAAGATTTGCATAAATGTGTTTTTTCTTTTCTATGTTTTTTTTTCCTTCTGAAATAAATGTTCGTTGTAAGTGTCACTGTGCTTTTTCTCTGTCGCCTAATCTTCCAGATATTCACTTAAGATGTCATTTAAGTATTTATTTAACTATTGACTGATTTTTTTTTTTTAATTTTTGTTTTTACTTTAAACGAATATATATATATATATATATATTTTATATGTATTGATTTATAATACGTATCAATAATGTTGACGCGTGGTAATTAAAAAAAAAAAATAATCTCAGATAATCTGACGAAGATTAGGGAATATATAATTTTATCCTTAAATTGATTATAAACAGCAACAAATTTTTTAAGTTAAAAGTTTTTCTCTTTCTTGGTTTGAATTTCTTTCTCTTTTTTCTTTCTGGGAAGTATTAGGATCGAGTCAAATTTTCGATATCGAGTTATCGCCACATATAAACGTTTTAAGGTCCGCCCCCCCAGCCCGAAAAAGTGTTTTTTTTTGTTCTTAATTGGCCCGTCCTCTGTATATGTGAATTTATGTGTGTATGTATGTATGTTGGTGAGCTACAGTTTGTCTGTGGGTTCGCTAAACTCACATACAGATAGTTGCACATACCGATTACCTCTGCCGGCCCTGTTTGTATATTGTTGGGGGATGCCTGCAGATATGCTAACATTTCCTGCAGAAATGACCAATCTATTTCCCATTTATGGGATGCGGATTATATCACTAGATACCAAGAAATTTAGTTCAGTCAATTACTGCGTAAAATCTGTCTAGAAACACTCAAAAACTTTCCTCCTACTGTAGATTAATCAATAATAATTGAGAAATCTTTATTTATACTAAAAATTTTGTCTAAATATTGAATTGATATTTTAGCGGCAGAATCTTATATTCTACGATGAAATGGCAGTTAATTATTAGCATAATATCGAACAACCATTTCCCCAGATCACCTTAAAGACCATTTTCCTGAATAGATATTACAAATAAATGAGCATCGATCCATATATGCACATTTGCTACACATGGTGACAGCTTTCCTCAAGGAGTATTGTATAGATTGAAGAGGACATCTGAAGAGTTGGACGTGGAAAGCGGTAGCACCTGCAGATTCTGCAGGGGGAGATGAAGGAGACTCACAACACACCACCTTGTTTGATGGTAAGCGATGCTACCATTCAAAGAAGATTTAGAAGCGGGATGCCTAAAATTTCTTAGGGAACACAATTTCCTAGAGATTCCCCCTTTTTTGGGGGAAATCTGCTGTAGGTTGAAAGGTCTCACTTCGGCACCGGTATGTAGGTTCAATAGTTCGTAGATCTCTTTTTGGTGGTGGTGGTGGCTTTGCACCATCTCCCTCAGAAAAAAAAAATTGTAAGCTATCCAGTTTTCTTTGCTAATCCAATGTTAATGCTATCGCCCTTGATATCATTCGACATCGGTTCGTTAACAGATTTGGTGCATATATGGAAGTACCCTTCACAATAGAAGCTGGATGTTTATTTAAGATATAGAGGTTGATTTCCAGAGTAAGAGTTAAATATAAAAATAAAAATAAAAAACTAGTGCATAAATCTTTGACTTAATTTATTTAAAGAAATTCATTGGAATCAAGTTCTGAGAAAATTATGAGTGACTGTAAAAATTATATAATAAATTCGGCAATCATTTGATGAAATTCGAAAGAAATTTTTCATATTGGGATCTGATGTTCCCAAAAAATTAATATTAAGATTTGATTTTTTTCTGCTATTTTTCGTTTTTATTTATTTTATAGGCACAATGATACACACACATATCATAGGGTATTCCGCCAAAACATTTTTTTTTTTTTAATACGAATATTCCTCTTAAAAAAAACACACAAACCTATTCTGTAAAGTTATATTTCCGGTTAGTCCTCACACGTTGGTCTAGTGGTTAGTGCACTCCTCTTTCGTGCGAGAATTCCCCCATGGTTCGATTCCCTTGAGGGGGCAAAGTCGGTATTGACACAGCATCATGATAAAAAGTGGGAAGCTACAGTTAGTAGCGCCCTAGTTAGCGAAAGCCGGAACTAAACGGCGTGGGAACTGCGGCGTGCTTACCACACAATACAAACACGTCTGGCAAGCCTTGGCCCTTCATGGGCTGTTGCGCCATAGGGTTTTATATTTCCGGTTAACTGATTTTCTTCATATTTAGAATTTTACCAATTTATATATATTCTATATTTTACTAATTTATATTAATACTATATAGGTGGCAGAACCATACACTAAATTGAAGTCGCACTTTTAGAGGATAGCAAGGAAATTTGTTTCTCATAAAATTTATAGGTATTCGTGTGTATAGGATAGGATATATGTACGAAATTTTAATCATTGTAGCCGTTTTCAAGAAAATCGCGAAAAATGAAGCTTGAAAATGAAGTTTTTGTTGTAACACACACACACAAATACAGATTGAGTAACATCGCTAGAAAATATATTTTTTTTTTACTCGTGAGTCGGAGGGGGGCTCAAAATATGAATTTCCGGTGAAAACACAATTTCGAACAAATTTGACACGATCACAATACTGTCTACAATTTGCCGCCAATAAGAATAAATCTTATAAAAATAAATAAATAGATAAATAAATAAAAATCCGAATAAAGAAGACATAATAAAATTGTACGAAAAAATGATTAACACTTTTATAAAACATATTTAGTAAACAGGAGGGGGAACTCGTTTTTTTTTTTTTTTTTTCTTTTTATGCATTAATTAGCACTGCATAGATTAAGTAAATAAGGGTTTGTCTCAAGTTTATTTACAGAGACAAACTAAATAATAATAAATATCTAATAAAAGTGTTAAATAAAACAAAATGGATTATTTAAAAAGTTTTATTAAATTTATTAATAATAAATATTTAACAAACTTCTTGTATATTGGTTTTATAGTGATGTTTAATATTTGTGTGGGCTAATGGCGATAAAGGTGTGGTTTTCCACTGTAAAATTGTAAAAATTTAATCAGCAAAGTGGTGGTGGTGGTGGTGGTGGGGGGCTAGAAACTGTAGAACAAACCATGGTCACGTCATAAAAATACATTCTATGAATATTAATGAACCTAACACCTAATTACATAAATAAATACTAAAAAAAATAAAAACAAAAATAATAAATAACTGTAGACAAAGTTTTCCTTTCTCTGGCAAACATTCCTCCATTAACTATAAAAGTTTTTTTATTTATTTATGTTTAACTAAGCGCACACACATTCACACTTATACCAAACATACCAAGTTAAACATTTAAAGTGTAAAGTTGTTGTAAAAGTTTCTGTCGGTCTGTTTGTTTGTCTGTTTGTTTTTTTCTTTCTCCCCATTTCTACATTAATTTGAACTTATGATCTCACCGAGAAAAATGTTTAATTAGTAAAACTTCAAATAACTTAGTCAATTAGTTCGGTACCTTTTCTCTTTATAATTCTATCTTAAGGTATACGAACAATTCTTTCATTGTTTAGAATTTTTCATAATATTATGTCCAGTTATTAAAGTTTTATTATTTTATTTTTACAAGCTGTCAATTGTAAAAAAAAAACACTGATTACTAAAATGGGACAGATAATACTCTCAGATGAAACTGGGATTACTGTTTACGAGAAAGACATAGAAATTTAGTATGAAATACTCAAATAAGTGTATAAAGTTTTGTGCCTTGTGGTTATATACTTCAAGTTGTTCTAGTATGTCCAGTCTTCGTCCTATTTTTTATGCCTGGATGTATTAATTTTATCGTGGTGGAGATGTAGTCATGGGTTTGTGTTTGTTTGCGTTTAGGTGATTGACATAATTTGCCGAACATATCAGGTCTATATGTCAATCACTTAAACACGTACAAACACAAACCCGACGACATCTCCACTACGATAAAAATTAATACATCCAGGCATAAAAGGACGACGACGACTGGACATACTAGAGCAACTTGAAATATATAAACACAAAACTTATTAAACGAACAGAAAAAAATTGCTAGTGAACGACTGACTACTCAAAACCATCTTCCCACAATAACAATTATTACATCCCGATTTATATAAATTATAATCTAATAGAACCACTTAAAAGTTACTATTTTTCTCAAAGAATGGGATCAATGTATATAATAAAATAATTAAAGAAACTGAACTATTGTAACATTATTTGGAATACCATAATTTATTTTATATTGAGACACTACAACAGAATTTCCCCCAGTTAACATGTGCCTGAAAGGAATATTTAAAATAACATTTTTTCAATACACAAAAATTATCATAAGGCAAAATTAACCTGGTCTCTTTACACACGCGTGGTTCATACTACTACTATCTTTACCAGCACACATAGAAATTACGCCCATTGCGCATGTCCACTGGAGTGGGGACATCCACTCGTAAATCCAAACTATTTATCTTAAAACTATCATTTCCTAAAGCCGTAACACAATAAAAAAGAGCAACAAACAATACATAATACTTGTTGTGGTGGTTGGTTCCACAGAGCTGGAAAGCATCAGAGACATTTTCCGTGATAGCCTGCTTCATTCAGAGTGTGTAAACTGAATTTGCTCTGTGCAAGTCTGTGTAATCACACTGTCTGACAAACGCATCCTGAAGACGGGCGAACGCCAGAAACCGGTCGATGACCACAAAATGAAGCAGGCTATCACGGAAAATGTCTCTAATACCCAACTCGCCTGAATCAAATAGTTTTTAAGCCTGTACATATTAATCAAACAGCGTTTAAGTTTCTACATATGCGAATAATGTATACAAGTTAAAAATGTAAAATGTAAAATGTTAATTGTGAAATGTATGGTACATTAAAGTCAGATTGCATAACTAATATAATGTTTCAATGATATATTATTTATATTGTATTTAAGCTCGTTTAGACTAGTTCTCTTTAAGCCTGTAAAGAACCCCTTATTTAAGTTTATATGCTTGCGTGAATGGTGTATGTGAATTATGAAAGGTAAAAATGTGGAGTGTAAATTATTAAATAACATGCTTATATGGATTAATTGTTCAACAACATATTTATTTATCTATATTATCTTACGATCGACCATTCAGCTAGTATTTTTTCATTTCTCATGTAATGTAATGATGTTTGTAGTATAGGTAGCTTGTGGCGTAGCGTTTTAGCGAAAGGGGCTTATTAGTTTGCAATTTTAAAAGAGAATGAAGTTTAGTAATAATTGAGAAGTCACCACTGTTTTATATAATAAATATAATCTTTCAAATAATAACTACAAGTTAATTGATTATTATAAGCTTATTTAAATATATTGTGAAACTGGCACTGATATTTAGAGAGCAATTCCTGAAGTGTCCTGTCTGAAGGTTGATGTGAGACTCTCTACTCTTTACTCTTTTAAAACTAATGTTAGAATCTATTCTTTGGAATTGCTCTCTCTCTCTAGTGGGGGAATTTTCTTACAAAGGTTTGGCCTAACGGAATTTAGTGTCTTTGTTTTCTCAATAGCAATGACAGATTTAATATACCTGGTTCTAAAATACACACTTTCTGAAGGTAAATTCACAGCACTAAAATAATTATAAAATATTAACAAAAATACAATTTTGGATACTATAAAATATTCAGAAACTTTAAACTATTATTTTTCGATTTTGTCCTTCCACTACATTATCCCCCCTCCTGGAGAAATTTTTCGGCACGAAAAATTTGGGAGATAATCTGGAGTTGTAGAGGCTTGGAAGTTATCGAGAGGCGTGTGTGTAACGTCTGCAAGGTGGCCGTGTGTTGTAGGGTGCAGTCATCTTCTTCTGCGGCTAACGCTGCTTGAAGGTGTGAGCGTTGCGTCGTGTTTGAATGTATTCTCAAGCGAACGCTGCGTGAGTGGGTGAACGTTGCTGTGGTGGTAGGCTGATAGGTGAACAGCGAATACTGCTTGGCGAGTGAGAGTGTTGCGGATGAAGAAGTGACTGGCAATGGGTAGACAAGTCGGTACTGTAGGTGTGTATGTAGTTTCTTGAATTAACTCTATATGGACAAAAAAAAACTCTTAAGTATTTCAAAAATAATTAACAAATAAATAAATACACAAAATACGCAAATAAAAAAAATATATATATTTAATAAGCGTGCAGGGATGCGCAAGGATGTGAGGATGATCGCAAGGGGTATGAGACGATGAAGATCTTTTCCTTTTGTAGAAATCTTGTGTTTCTGAAAATAATCATACAGAGTTATACATAAATACATTATTGTTAATTTCAATTTCTTAAAGTTTATCATGCAGTTTTCATGCAATCAAATTCATGCGCATGCAATAACATTCATATTCATGCAATCGTGCAGACGACGAAGATTCTTGGATCTGTAAAAGAGAGGTTAAACAAATTTAAATTTCAACAAATATTAGTGTAAAAATTATTAAAGCTAAGAGGTAAAGATGAAATAGCTAGCTTGAGGGTATGTGCAAGTATTTCGGCCGTTTCTATAGCTATGAGTTCTTTCAACTGTTTTGCGTTTTCTAGATGAGTTGAATATAACCTTGAACAATACAAGAAAACAATTAAGTATTATAAAAATATAACATTAAAATACAAATGTCAGATAAGTACAAGAATAATACAAATTATTTAATTTCCTTTTAAAGCGAACTGAAAAAATAAATTAATTAGTTATACAATAAAAACATCAATATTAACATATAAACATATTAAACAAATTCACGTGGTCATCTTGATTTCTGCAACATAAAATAAATTACAATTATTATTTAAAATATACAATGCAATAATTACAAATATTAAAGCCGGAATAATTTTATGACTCGAAGTACGAGTTTTCAATGCTGAAACAAAAATAATATGTCGATTATACAACCAAAGTAAATATTTCAATACATTTTACAATTTTTATTCTTAAGATTAACAAATTCTTACATATAACATTTACATGTGGTAGTATGTAAAGTTAAGAAGTGTGGTATATTGAGAATTGTTTCAAGAGATTATGTCAAGTATTTTATTTCAAGTGTTATGCATTGTGTGCGCGAGGTGGCACAGAAATTTTGTGGCTAGTTATTAGGGATTTTAGTGAACTTAGCGATTAGTACTAAATTGGTGCGTTTGAGTACTATTTGAAAATTGAATGTTGAATTTAATTGTTAGATACGTGCGCAAATTAATGATTGCCCTGTAAGAATGTTTCTACAAGTATTCATTGGAAATTGCCTTTTAATTGCGAAAGTATGAATTCGCCAGAAAATTTGTAATTTTTGACATTGTCCGCATGCAAATGAAGGGACGTAATGCCATAGTTAGGTATTACCTAGTTAGACAGGACTGATGGAAGCAGCTATGATTGCGCCATAGTCATATCAGGTTTTCGAGAAAGCGACTGAGGGCTAACTCGTTTTGGGCTGTATTTGGAAACAATTACGAGCCGTATGTCCAAATTTTGAACAATATTGGCAAGTGGGCCTATTTTGGAGGTTATTGCTAGTTTCGTTACCATTATTATGACTATACTGGGGTCTATCTGAATAAGGGTTAAATCGCGAATTGTTTGAATTAATTCGAGGGCTATGATTATTACTATAATATTGATTATTATTATTATTGTTATAACGATTATTATTATATACCCTACGATTGAAATTTTTTGGTACATTAAAATTGTTAGGCATTTTGCCAAAGTTAGTACGAGGTTTTGGTCTGAATTTGTTGGTGCAGTCCACGTCAAAATGTGGACCGGAACAATGGCGACAAGGTCTGTTCTTTATTACATTAAATACTCTACAAGTGGTAGTTGGTTTTAATTGTGGCTTTTGGCTTTTATTACGATGTGGGCATTCTCTGTGGAAATGCATTTGTCCACAGTAACGACAAGGAGATGGAGGTGTACGATTAGAATTTTTTGAAGTTACAGCGAAAACTGTGGGGTTTGTTTCAGAAGCCTGAACTTCTTTTAGGGCATTGGCATAGGAAAGTGCTTCATCTAATTTTTGAGGAAGCTTCGTTCGCACCTCATTACGAAGCGGTTGAGGAAGTGATTTCAGGAACGCATCAGTGGCCAGTTTATCTAGAATTGCTTGTAAGGCCTCGAGTGGGTTAGCTTGAGCTTTTAAATGAATGGCGGATTGGATATGTCTAATCCTATCCGCGAATGGTTCAGGAGACTCAGTGGGCAAGGACTGAATATTAGTCATCTGTTGTAAGAGGACTAGGGGTGTTTTCTCCTTACGAAATCGGGCTAGAAGTCGCTCAGAAATTAGAGGATACGTTATATTTGTACCCTGGCGTTGTAATTCCGCTTTCTGGGTGTCGTAAAATATTTTTGCAGAACCTGAGAGTCTAAGAGCTAATATTTCTAATTTAGCTGCGTCGTCCCAGCCAGAAAGACTAGCACAGTGGCTAATTTGGTCAAGGAAATCTGACACTTTGGCTGAATTTTCGCCATCGAAGGTAGGTAAGCTATTGATTAATTGCAAATTTCTTAAAGAACTAGCTGGTTGATTGCTGGGGGTGGGAGGATTTGCTAATTGTTGCTGAGCAAGCAAATACTCTACAGCAGCGTCGATGCCCATGTCTTGTCCATTAATCTTATACATTTTGTCAGTGAACGAATTGCTTGGGGAAAGATTATATTTTTCAAGACGTCTACGTAATTGGAGTAAATTGCCTCCAACAGAAAGGTTATTATCGCGTAATATCTTTATAATTTGGGATCTATTAAGTACACTCATAAATTCAAAATTCGAAAGGGATTGAGGTACAAGTGGTACAATTACAAAAATTTAAAAATGAAATTCACTAGAAAATTCAATAATGGGAAATATTGAAGATATTTCCGCTGAGAAAGTAATTTAAAAAAAACAATCAAATTATCTGATGGATAATTTGTTTAATTATGAAATTGAAATTTTTACGTACTTGTAAATTTGTGGATTCTCGTTGAAAATATCCCAAACAGCTGGCACCAATGTAATGTAATGGTGTGGAGTTGTATTTGTAGTAGTGGTAGTGTGTAGCACGAGCGTTTTAGTGAAAAGGGCTTATAAGTTTGTAATTTTAAAAGAGAAAGAAGTGTTTGCAATAATAATGAAGTCACACTGTTTTTCAAAAGATATATTCTCTAAGAGAAAATAAGTTAACAACAATATGCTTATAAATTAATTGGAATAACACTTAAAACTTGATACTGGCTCTGATGTTTTCACTTTGGTAGCTAGAACGAGTCTGTAGTAAATTTAAGTATTTTACAATATCACACTATTATGTTTAAGAAATTAAGTATTTATCAAGATTAATGCAAAACTGGCACAGATATTTAGAGAGCGATTCCTGAAGTGTCCTGTCTGAAGGTTGATGTGAGACTCTCGTACTCTTTACTCTTTTAAAACTAATGTTAGAATCTATTCTTTGGAATTGCTCTCTCTCTCTAGTGGGGGAATTTTCTTACAAAGGTTTGGCCTAACGGAATTTAGTGTCTTTGTTTTCTCAATAGCAATGACAGATTTAATATACCTGGTTCTAAAATACACACTTTCTGAAGGTAAATTCACAGCACTAAAATAATTATAAAATATTAACAAAAATACAATTTTGGATACTATAAAATATTCAGAAACTTTAAACTATTATTTTTCGATTTTGTCCTTCCACTACACTCATCATTAATTATTCCACAGTAGTCCACGGCTGACACAGTGTTCTTTCGCTTTGTTCTACACTGAAAGAACAATTAAAACAAATAAAAAAATAAAATAGTAAGATAGTATGGATAATTAGTTATCAAAGTATTAATTAAAAACATTAAGTTAGACACCTCCACTTGTTGGATGTTTCCATTTTTAAAAGGAACAATGTACACTACTAGCCTTTTAAAAAGCGACAAAACAACATGTGTCCAACACCCAGGTATCAACGAACCTAATTAGGTCCTAACAAAAACACTTTTTAAAACCAGTGTATTAAGTAAATTGCTTTGTGCAAGTCTATGTTATCACACTGTTTTGACAAAACATCCTGATGATGGGCGAGCGCCCGAAACAGGTCGGTGACCACAAAAAGAAGCAGCCTATCACGGAAAATATCTGTGATGTAGTTATTCCGTTGAAAATTTAACACGATCGCAGCACTCAGGATTAACAAAAACAAAAAAACAAAAAAAAACGGAACAATGTACCACTTTGCTGCCAACCCAAAGGCGAACCCTGTCTGGGTCCGAATGGATCAACTCCTTAAAATTGAATACGAACTATGCCTCGCTGCGTGGTGTTCCTGGAGTACTCGAGTTAGCGGGAGATTTGGGACCCCTTTGCCGCAAATGTAGCAGAGAGAACGAAACCCCAGCACATGTGCTTGGAAGTTGTCCCAATAACATGCTTCTCGTTACATGCAGACATCACAACATCAAGCATAAGTTAGTTGAGTGGTTAACGGAGAAGGGCTATGTGTGTAGGGAAGAAGTCTACGCCATTGACGAAAATGGCACTTCAAGATATGCTGATATCATTGCATTTAAGAGTAATTCTAAATCTGCGTGGATACTGGACCCAACGATTCGCTACGAAAGCAATGATATGGAACAAGCGGAAAAAGTGGATCAGGAGAAAAAATCTATTATGAGAAATGCATTCCCTTTCTTAGAGAGAAATTCAGGGAGCAGTTTGGCGTGAGGGACTACAACGTTTGTGGATTGTGGTTCGGAGCTAGAGGAGCGATTCCAAAGCTTACTAAAGACATTCTGTTGGAACTCGGGATCGAGTCTGCAACCTGTCAAACAGAGACTATTCTAGTCGACTCCTTAAGTATACTGAACCAGCACATCTATGGCTGACGTTTCATCTAAAATTAAGTTTAAAAAGGCAAAAAAAGAAAGGAATGAAGGAAAGGAAGGGAAATACCACGAATCCACTTGTTTAACGAAGCGTCTTGCTAATGAGGTTTTTTCTTTTTGTTTTGGTGTGTTCTTTCGTTCGCTTTTCTTTCATGGATTAAGTAATACTTTTAGTATGTGGTTTTAATATTGCTAAACTTCCAGTATTTACTTGTATATTGACAATGTGCAATGTTATCGATTTGATCTTCTCTAATAATGACTTATTGATGTGATTATCGACTATATATCAATGTATATCTTTTTTTGTATTTGTTATTTCTATTAAGACTGGTTACGGGTTTGTAACTACATATTTGATAAGCTTTAATTGTAATTTTTGTTAAAAAAGTGAATGTCAACTTGACTGATTAGTACGCTGTGTTTAAGCAGGCTCAATGTAACTGGGAAGCCCGTTTATTGTATATTATTGCAGTAAAGTGTTTCTCCGCAGCGCTTTCAAACCGAACTTAACTATAACAGTATAAATCGATATATCAAATGGTAATAAATAAATATATTCCTACTTATAGAAGTCTTGATTTATGCCTAATCTAATAATAAAAATAAAAAGTTTATTAAAGTAAAATATGTATATAAAACTTCGCGAATAAATATAAAACTTGGAAAAGTTAATGCAAATATTTCATATACCTATATATGTGTACGCCATACAATGATCATCCTAGTTTTATATGTTTTTTCATCATTTTATGTTTCCAATATATTACAACTATACTTTTATTTAAATTTCTATAAAATTTAGATTATTTGCTGGTTTTATGTTTTATATTTTATGTATATTTTTGCTATTTAGTAGATTTTCAATAATTTGTATTCAAAACCTCGTGTACTTTACCTTGTTTTATAAAAATAAAAAAAAAGGATTGAATAACCTGCAAACTTATGATGTTTTTTTTTTTGTAAAGTTTCTTATTGTGAATCACGGCCATGCGTTATATCATGATTTTTAAATAAACTAAAAAATTGTTGAGCTTTTTCTTTTTTTTATAAAGTTCATGATAAAAAAAAGGAGAAACAGATTTTTTTTCTGCAATGCAGAGAAATAGGGGAGAAAAATCATGTATTAAAATATATATATTTAAATAAATTATATACTAATTACTTTCTCTTTATTCTGTTGTCAAAGAAAAACTGAGAATTTGAGTTTTCATCTAATAAAACATAATTTCCTTTAAGGTTTCAAATTAATGTAATTTGTAAATTTAATGTGAAAAAATTGAAGAAGAGATTTTCTTGGGCTTCGTAGACTAAACTACATCATACACAACCCTAATACCTTACATTTAAAACATTTTGTTTTTTTTCTATTCAGTACGATCACCCGTACAGTATTAAAAGTCCATTAAATTTAACGGTAGAATCCTAAATTTTAAAGAAACTCTGCTGACCTCGAATAGATTTAGGAATTTATTGTGATTTTCACCAAAATAACGCTGCTTTTTTTCAGCTAAAAATTCATAAACTTACCCACTATAAACTTTGCAACTTTATTTGAAACATTTTTCAGGAAAAAAGTAATTTTTTAAAGGATCGGGGGGGGGGGGGGGTTAAACTTAACTGCTAATTGTTGTAGTTGTTCTGCAGAGCTGGAAACATCAGAGTTATTTCTTGTTTTTTTTTTTTTTAGTCATCGACCGGTTTCGAGCGTTCGCTCATCATCAGGATGTTTTTGGTCAAATAGTGTGATAACATAGACTTGCACAGAGCAAATCTATGTTACCACACTGTTTGACAAAAAAAAGCATCCTGATGATGGGCGAACCCCCGAAACGGTAGATGATCACAAAAAAGAAGCAGGCTATCATGGAAATATCTCTTAACTGCTAATCTGTAGGAAAAACTTTATTGGGAGATGGACAAGCCGTTGCCTGGTGCCCTTTACAATATAGTCACTTTTCAAGTGGTTGCCATTAACAATCAAAAAAGAAAAATTTAGTTTCTCAATCGCAATGATTGATTGTTGTTTGTGAGCGTTTGAGAAACTAAGGTATATAACAATTCATCTTGACCAGATTAATCTTAACATCTAACAGGTTTCCGCAGCCATTTTCATGAAAAACATTTGCGTTTCCGGGTTGAGCCTGCGTCAGTGGTTTCGCCCATATTGCATCCTGGTTTCGCCCATTTTACATCGATTAGCTTTCAAGATTTAACGATCCTAAAGAGGCTCATTGCGATGAAGGTGAAACGTCGGTTTCTAGCAAATCACTGACGCGGTTTCAGACCGGAATATACCTAACATTCTTGAATATGTGGATCCGTTCGCAATGCTGGATAACATCTGGTATTTTATCTGTCGTAGTATGCATATTTATTTCTTCCTGACCGGTTTCGGATTTTCATCCATAGTCAGAGTAAATCGGAAACCTGTCAGGAACGAAATAAATATGCATGCTACGACGGATAAAATACCAGAAGATACCTAACATCCTTTTGACAATTCTTTGGTCAGAATTGTTGCAATTGTGTATATTTAGAAGTTATAAGCTAGATAGCAATAATCATTGTATTGTTAACAACATTCTTAGAACTTAAGAAAGTGTATTTTTATAAAAATTTTTAGGCTAATGATGAGATTTCTATAAATATTGAAAAGTGCCTAACATAAATAAAAAATAATCTACCAAAGGAAGGGGAACTGTTCACTAATCCGGACTTGCAATTTAATATCCTCCACCTCATTCACCATAAATCTGTGATTATAGTGCTGTAGACAAAAAAAAAAAATGAACGCTACAAAACAATAATTGGGTCAGAGATCTATATAAACGAATTGTAAAGCCATTTTCAAAATTTCCCATCAAAATAAAATGCAGAATTTTATTTCTATTGTAATATGCCAGAAATTTCACGTTAAATTATCTTATCACGTACTATGTCATCAATGAAGAAGCTATACTTTATTTTGAGAAATTTCTAGACTTTGTTTTAGTGTACTGTTTGATAACACTTTGAAAAAGAAAGTCTTCATCCGACTCCAAAAGCATTTAAAAATGAAAATCACATTACAAGAAAAGGCGGGATCTTTTGTATCTCTATGTAATAAAACAATACACACTCATATGAAAAAAGTGTTTTTCGTTTTTGGTTGATGTCAGTAGTATGGAAATTTGTGTAAGGGGGGTTCCACCTTATCTTCCGTTTTGGTTAGACCTTAATCTCATTGAATATGAATGAGATGACAGGTTCAGAGAGAGAGTATATTGGTGTAGAGAAGTATTGGCATCTTCCTGGATTTGTACTAGATTTAGAAAATATAGTTTTAAAAAGTCTGACCATCTTATTCCAGAAATTTTCAGTGTCATCATTTTGGATAAACATTTTAGATAAATTAAAAATTTATATAAAATCTAATGTTGATATTTTGTTCTTGGTTAACATTTAATTTCTTTTGTTTTCATTTTGTTGCATATTAATTTGTCTTTTGTTCATACTAATATAACCTCCTCGCTTTTATTAAACTTTTATACAAAGTGAAGTTTTGTGGGGAACTTTAGTTCTAGTTATATTGCAATTATTAGGCTCCTTAATGACTTTACAAAGGCCTTATAATGAAAGGAGAATTCAATAATGTCTAGTTTCAAAGCTTCAAAGAACAGAGGCTTATAGCTGTTGTTAAGTGTCGAAACTTCATGTAATTAGTTTTTTTTTACCAATGAAGAATTTTTATTTTCTTCTATTCTGTACGATGTTACTGTTTGCGATCTTGTCCGACCGATTTTTGAATTCGAATTTTATCCGAAAGTACAGTGAAAATGTTTATCGAGATTTCTGCAATCAGAGTGTTTTTTTTAGAAATTGCGCTTCTCTTTTTTAAAATGAATTGCATAATTTATAAGCGAAAAAACTCCAGATAAAAAATATGTTCGGTTTTAATATCATAAGTGAATTTGAATAGTTTTTTTTTCAATTATTTATGAACTATTCCGCAGGGAGCTCATTCTTTGCGCAGAGTCTTTTCTTTTTAGGTTTGTCAGCATCTACGGTCTTGAGCGCCCGTAGACTACTCAGTTTCCATGAACGGCATCACCGTACAGTGAATTATCGAGGCTTAGGATGTGAAAATCTAAGTACAGCACTGCCTGGACTAGATCCCACCGCGGAGCCACCGCTCACGAATCCAGCGCGGAGATAATCCCGTCTTAGCAAGTGTTCTATTCCTAGTGAGATTTAATTGCATATCAGTGTCTCATGCAAACTTCTTGATTCCCTGCCTTTAGATATACAATTGACAACTAACTAAACAAGGAACCCACCTACGAAACTAAAACGTCAGGAATTTAAATAAAATGGAATAAACTGCTGTTGCGACTTTCGAAACTATCACTAGGATACAAACGACTAAAATATTCAAACTGATAATGTCCAACGTTAACTTGGGTGTCCCAAATCAAACGCTTTAAATTACAAAAAAAAAATTGAAAAAAATATTTTATTTCTCCAATCATTAAAACAGCAAAAATCTAAATACAGAAACTTTCTCGCCCCAAAAACTATTTCGGAATTCCGTTATTTAGCGACCATCTACGAAATTATGATCTAAGCTCTTATCTGGCATGTATAGTGATAACTTTGACTCAGCATGTATTTGAAAAAGTGGGAAGTTATAGTTGGGTAGCGTATCGTTGCGCCATTGGTTTTTTTTTTTTTTTAAGGTGCAGGATTTGATCCCAGTGGGGATAAATATTAAATTCACTTTCCACAAATCCATCCAAACAGATTGCACTTTGGAATCTTTTGTGGCAGTGGTTATGGAAATTGTAAATGGGGCAAATAAAGACATACAATATACTTGACTCGAATTTATGAGCCAAAATGTGTTACGTATGGTATTTATGATGTAACTTCGTGTTTTGTTTGGCTTCGTTTGTGAGTAGGTCAAGCCATGGCTATGACGTCTTTGTATTATTACAAAGTATTTTATACCACTTTTTTTGTAATTTGTATTTTTTATTTGCAAATTTGATAGAATTATTAATTTTTTAAATGGCCTTTACAAAAATGCATTTCAAAGAAATTAAGCGAAAGCATATATTTATTATAATAAAATTTCATTTTTTCTATCTAAAAATTCAAAAATGAATGGTTTGATAAAAAAATATTTATCTGAGGATGTATTGGTCCATAAGCATGGCGTCTGTTCTTAAAAAATTATTAAACAAATTTGGCAATGTAGGAAAATGCGAAACGGATTGGAATTAACGAATACGTGCAAGCGTTGAACGGTTATAATCTCAAATATAGTCCACCAATGCAGATAGAACTCGTTTCAAAAAAAAAAAAATTAAATAGTCTGTGTACTTGATGTGAACGATATAATATATATAAAGAGAGAGAGAGAAACTAAAGTAAGAGAGATAGAGAACTGTCTAGTAAGTAGTAGTATATTGTTTAGTAGCGAGTGGGTAATGAAAGTGTTCTGTTTCATCAAACAAGGTCACAAGGTTTTTGACAGCGGCAATCGATCTTATGTTCCTTTAAATTGCTATCAGTTCTCAGAACCATTCTAAATTATCTTCCTTCAACTACTAAATTCTAGACACTTTTCGTAATTTTTATTATTTCCTTCCTATTTAATTTTTAAAGATTTTTTTCTTTTTATTGTTTTTAACATTATTAATTTTAATTTTTGTCCAATTTATGAGCAACTGGAAATACTTTGCATGGAATTAGGTTTAATTATTTTTATAATTACTCAATGATTTGGGAGCTTCGCAGGATAGGTATTTTCTGAAGAAAATTAAATCAGTTTCGAAAGTCTAATGTAATAGTAATATTTCTTCGGTAAATCAAACAATAACAAAGTAATTTCAATTAAACAAAACTAAAGAAGTGCTTAAGGTTCGATTCCCATGGGGGCAAAGACGAAGTTGACTGAGTATCCTGAGAAAAAGTGGGAAGTTACATTTGGGTTGCGCCATTGGGTGTTTTTAAAAGAAAAGATAAACATTTCAAATATGTAACGTTTTGACAAAAAAGATACTTATAATTGTAATGTAATGTAATGTAATCTGTAAGAAATTTTCACAGCGTTTATTAAGGAGTTTTCATGTTTTCTGTATGGATACAGCCATAGGATAATCAGTGTTTACAGTTGGACATTTCGGAAATCCAAAAATAAATAAATTTCCAATTTTGCATAGTGTACAGAAATATATCCTAACTTACATTTTATTTCAGAGGTGAATCATAAAATAACAGTAATAAGGGGTAATAAATTATAGAAGTATGAATCTGCGCTTGACTGTAGGCAGCGCCCGCTCTAGCGGTTACCTCGTCCCGGACAAAAAGACAAATTGCCGCCCCATAAGAATATATATATATATTTTTTTTTTAAGCAAGTCTACGCATGTTGAAGCTGAAGCAGCGCTCTAATGCTCTCGTGCTAATGCTATTCTGTTCAGAAAAGTATGCATGTTCAAACAAGTTCAAGCATCGTCCTATACAAATTATGCGTTAATTTTTTAATAATAGTGTAAATATTTTTAGCTATTAGAACATGAACAATATAAATATGCTACTGTAAATTTTTAGCGAACGAAAAAATCGATATGTGAAATTTTTTAGTAATTGAATATTTAACGCATCAATATTTTTCTCACACTTACAGCCTAAATGGCTGCTGTAAGGAAAGCCACTGCATAGAAAAAGCTCTGGACTAGTAATCGAAGATCCCGGGTTTCAAGTTCAGCTTTGCTACCCTTAGATTTCCTCTTCCTAGGAGCCTCTACTGTCCGGTGATGGAAAGTGTTGTCTATAACAAGAGAACACTGCTCGGAGGCCGGCAGTGGCCGAAGCGGATAAAATTAAAAACAAAAAAAAAATGGGAATTTCGATTTAATTTTATTTATTCTAGGTTTTTTTTTTTTTTTAGTATTTAATTTTAAAGTAGTTGAATTACAATGCAAATAATATTTATGTGAACATTTTAAAAATGCTGCTGCATTAATTAATTGATTTAGCGTAGTAGTAAACAAGATAAAGAAAAATTTAATATTTATATGCATATTATATACATGGCTGATGATGAAGTAGTTCTGGGCGTAATATTTATTTTTATATTAAATAATTAATATTTTGTATTTATCCTTTCATGTACAACACTGCCAACAATATTATTATCAATGATTTATTGTTAATTTACATATATACATATATATATATATATTTTTTTTTTAATTCGTTATTAATTACTGTTTTCTTTCTTTGTTTCAGTCTGCAAATATGTTTGTCATAAAGCCTGTGAAGAAAAGGTGAGTCAGATTTTAATTATGACATTTTCCTTTCATTTTGTTTATTGTAATATTTAATTGATTGTTTTACATTGAACAGCGATAAGAAACTATAATGTTAATTGTACCTCTATTAATATTGATAATTACTGTGTTAACAATATTTGTAGTCTTTTTTATTATAATTATTCTACTGAAACGTAATGTAAATTATACTTTAGGAAAATTCTTTCAACAGCAGTGAATTAGTTCAGCAAGAGTGCATTTTTTTAGACCTTCACATTCTTTTAAACAATTTTTGCTTTTCTAATAAAACTATTTCATATCATAGGATAGATCTGAAATTCTACAATTCTAGACTAGACGATCGTGCTTTTTATCTGTTGCTCGTACATGCAGTCTTTGGAATGTATGACTAAATAACTGGTATAAAGTAAAATCCAACTGCGATCTGAAAGAACTATTGTGGTTCTCTTAGATGTTCAAGAGTTTGTACTAGAACTCTTGTATGTATAAGTTGTAGTGAGCTCTAAATTTGCCTTTGGATGTTGAAGGTGTCAATTAGTAAGAGTTAAGATTGAGTTTTTAGGGCGTGATATATCCAACAGAGACGCCAAGATCCGTGAAGAAGGAATTACTTCTCTTCCTTCTACGAGGGTCCACTTGATCTTAGTTTAGATCTCTTTTGGAAATTATTTTTTTGTATCCATCTGTTCACTGTGTGGACAATTTCAAAATAATTTTTTTATAGAACAGAATATCTAAAGTATGATTCTATAGATATAAATAAATAGAGAACAATAAATAAACAGAGGGATCGGCTATAATGTACGACGACCTAAAAGATCAGTTGTGACATCTGTTTTTGTATCTTTTCAAGTATCTGTTATAGGAAAGTAGCATATTAAGTTTTTGAAAGCGAGTATGTTTTGTTGAAGTAGAGTCGGCTTTCTAGATATAATAAACGCGGATAGTTGCACTCTTCAAACCATAATCCTTTCAGTTCCTTTTATATAGATAGTTCGATGCCCCTGTTGATAAGCTCTAATATCTGAAACTTTACCAGATTCTTGAAAAATTGACTAGAATTCTTCACTTACTTCTTCTCCCTATGAGGTTCTAAAGAGTCAATGTCCTTCAAAATTTAGTAAGTTCTTACTTTTTTGTCTGTCTAAAACAATAGCAACAAAAACTTAAGTTTCAGCTTTTATTTAGTTCTGACACTCTAGGGATATATATATATATTTAGTTCTTGGCAAAGTTCACAGTTAAAAGGTACTTGGATAAGTTGGTCAATTGCCAAAGGCTTCCCACAAGTGGATTGGAGAATTGTGTGGATTCATAATAAGCGATTTTTCCTTCAACTTCTTCGTGGGGGGGAGGGGATGGGAAAAGTTGTTCCATTTTTCTAATACGATGTTGATTCTTTGATTTTTATATTATATATTTTCGGTGATTTGTACTTTATGACGAGCCAGACGGTTAATTATTTATTAATATCTTCTTAAAATTGATTTTTATTATTAAGAACAACGAATTAATGATTAAGCAGTGCTTTTGTTGTTTTTTTTTAATTTTAATAAGCATAATTGCTATTGACAACAAACTGCGCCATTTCACACTGCTCATAATTGATCCTGCCCAATAATTTATTTCGATTCAATTACCTCATTATGTACGGTTTCAACTAATTTTTTTTTTTCCAACTAACCAAACATATAATTATTGGCAACCATTTTTCTTGCTAATAATATTATATAATAATAATTGGAAAACTTGTTTCGGTTCTTTTGATATTATAATTAAATACTTTTTATTATTACTTTTTTTTTTTATTAAATGGAATTAATAATTGGTTGGCTTTTAATCATTAGTTGATTTTTTTTTACTTTCTGTAACTGCGATTGGTTAGAGGAAGTATTGTAATCGATACAAATTTTCGATATCGAGTTTTCACCAGAAATACACGTTTTGAGGGTCCCCTGAGTTGAAAAAAGGGGGTTCTAGAAAGTGTGTATGTGTGTGTGTGGTGTTTTTTTTTGTATAACACTTTATTTTCATCATGCTCCGCTCAAAAAACTAAATATGTTACAAAAAACACAACCGAATATATTATTGCGGATGAACTAATACTCAATTAATTAAAGGGAACCATTTTGAAACAATTATAATTACTATAATTACAGAATAAATTAATAATTACAGAATAGTAAAAAGACATTGAACATAATAAATATATATATGTTTTTTTGATCAATTTATTATTATTATTTTATGTCATTTTTTATTTATTTTATTAATTTTATATTTTTTACTCTCCATTTTTTTTCTAAGACGTAGGTAGATGATCATATAAAAAATAAATAGGGTATATCAACTAAATTTAGCAAATCTATGTTATCACACTGTTTGACAAACGCATCCTGATGTTGGGCGAACGCCCCAAACCGGTCGATGACCACAAAAAGAAGCAGGCTACCACGGAAAATATCTTTGATGCTTTCCACCTCTGCGGAATCAACCACAACAGGTTTTCAGTTTTCTGTGATGTTTCTTCAAAAAAAAAAAACCGACCGAATTTGCCTTTTCAGTAAATTGGTGTAAGAGTCAGTCGTGTGAGTGTTTCACATCGTTTTTTTTTTTTTCAAAAATTTACTGCATAAAGAAAATAAAAGTTTCATTATATGCAATTTTGAAGCTTTGTGTTCGCGTTTATGAGCGGAGAATTAAGTAAACACTGTCTTGAACAGACTTTATGAAAAGTTCTTTTATTTGACAGAAAATTAATAGGTGTTCCTTTTTGTAGGTTCAATTATAAATAAACAAGTAAAAAGGATTTTCATCTTAAAACTAGTTTGAGAAATATTTGATGAAAATAACCATTTCTATCCTGAATCTTTCTGCTATGAGAGAAAGTATATTACAATTGTTCAAATTTTCGGAATTGAAGTTATGACCAGAAAGAAATAACGTGTTTTATGTGGGCACGCAGTACACCTCAAAGAAAGACGAACTAAACTTCAAACTCATCGTGGTGTAAAAATTCATCGACCGGAAGAATACCACTTCGCTGTTTTTCCTCACGATTTTTCTCGGCGATCACACAAAATTTCCCACAAAATTCTCGGCTTTCGCTAACTAGGTACGCTACCAACTATAGTTTCCCACTTTTTCTCACATTGCTTGGGTCAGTCAGTCAACACCGAATTTGCCCTCACGGGAATCGAACCTTGAAATTCCCACATCAAAGGCGAGTGTGCTAGCCATTAGACTCTAACGCGTGAGGACGAACTATGAATCTAAAATTTACCAATTCGCATTGTTTACAGTTCTAAATTGAAATAAATATCACTCCATACAAGGTTTTATTTTATTTTATGTTTCTCAATTTTGTCCGCTAGAGGCCAATATTGTTATTTGTTAATTACAGTTTTTTTTTTGTCGTCATATAACTGTATAACATGATAACCCAGGGTGGGGGAAGTTTTCAGTTTTTATTTTTTTTTATAAAAACATTTTTATTAAAGGCTATAACGGCCCCTCTATATATAATCCTGCCGCCTACGTATACATATATATATATATTTCAGCCTATAGAATTTTTTCAAATAAACGCCTAAGGGTTTTTATACTTTTATATGTGAATATTCAGAAAATAATAACATGTTCATCCGATGGTAATAAGGAAAAAGGGAGATAGTATTAGGTTAGGGGAAAGAGAGGGGGGAGAGAGTGAATAGGAGGATATCGACAAGATTCAACAGAGTTACTAGATGATCCGTTATCCAGATCTGGTATTCCATCCTTCCTTCACTTTACCAGAGTTAGGATGTGCTATTAGTATGCTGAAATCATCTTGGAACAAAATACACACACACACACACACAAATACCCTTTACTTAACAGCATTTCAACGTTATTGTAACTTATCTTTGAATAATTTTTTTTTTTTTCGTTTCAATATTTTCCATATTTTAACAGTAATTCCCCCTCCCTTTCTTTATGAATTTATTTCAAATCGATTCAGTTAGTTCAGCAAAAATTTGTAATTTTACTTAAACGACAGACATTACTTTAACTTTACAAAATGTTGATCCAATCATATGGCAAACGATCTAATTTAACACTTATCAACTAACTGCTAAGCTACAAAGTCATACTTAAACCTATTTGGACATAGAATGCAAGAACTATGCGGTTCAACCAAACGATCTAACTAATAATCGTATCCTAACCCTCCACTCCTCTTGTCCGTGTATTTGAATCCCCCTGCACTAGTCCTATAAATTCTATTCGAGAAAAAAACGTCAATGGCCCCGCGATATATTTAATGAGTAAATTGGGCTTGAAATCGTTATTTAATTTAATTTTAAAGTTATTCTGATTATTTAATTGTCAAGTGAATCTCCCTCCAACAACAGAGTTTAAAAATTAGACCCCCACGTGTTGTTTCCATTTTAAGGAAAATTTGCCCCTTTAACAACCCAAACACGTGTTCCTTTCCCACCCAGCTGACCATACCTCCCTTTGACCTAGTTTAAGAGTTTAGTTTTAAAATACAATGAAAAAGACCAGTCAGTGTATAAACTGAATTTGCTCTGTGCAAGTCTGTGTTATCACACTGACTGACAAACGCATCCTGAAGATGGGCGAACGTCCGAAACCGGACGATGACCACAAAATGAAACAGGCTACCACGGAAAATGTCTCTGATGTTGAAGAATATCGTTTTACTAAAAATTCCACTTAATAGGTTTTTGGAAAAACAAAATGGTTGCCCCATAGATTTTCTTTAAGTTTTTCATGGTAACTGTATATGTGTAAAACTAGACCTGTTGTAAGTCTCTACGTGTTGGAGAAGCTTCCTGTTTCCTCACCATCATCTAAACAACTGCTGTGCAATATTGGTATAGGGAAACAAAAATTGAGTAAAGTGCAAATGAAAATAAAATTTGTAAGAGAATCGGGACAGTACGAGAAAGTCATGACTTTTTCAAATGAGATTTATCCAGAGAATTTTCTTAAAAAAAAAAAAGAAAAAAAGAAACACCAATAATTCTTTATTTCTAAAAATTAAAAAAAAAAATAAGACGGAATCTATCACCGCAGATTTTTAACTAGCAAAGAAATATCAATTATTTCCAGTTGTTTTCTCTTACTCCTATACTGATAATCTAGTTATTTATACAAATTGCTAGTAGATAAGGAAGGTGAACTAAATTTACGCACCATATGTTCAGATTTGTAACGCATGCGCTGTTAAATTAGAATATCCTGTTTTATTTATTATAAATTACAATTAGTTTTAGAAATTGTTTGGTTGTTGTGTCTGTTCGCTATGTTGCTATATTCTTACTAATAATTTACATATTTGTCACTCTGTCTGTCACTCACTTATCTCTTTCTCTCTCTATACCAGCTGACTTGTATGTTTCAACAATCTGGATCTCTGAGTTGAATGTCAGCACGCATAATTTGATATTCCTGACTTTAATGTAAATATATTAATTTATATTGGGTATATAATATAAGAAGATATTATTTAGTAGCGAAAAATAGCGGATTATCGTATAAATTCTAAATATTTGTCTTTTTATAATATATAAAATTTAAACTGAAATTTTTAGTTATTTTACTCTTGAAATTTATTTTAGTTTTCAGTTTAATTAATTGATCGTCTAACTTAGCAAGTTATGTCGGATATCATCAATAAATTCCTAGTTAAATCTTCATTCTCTGTTTGATAGCCCTTATATTATGCAGTTTTTCTTTCTCCTACGCTAAGATTTCGGCTATTCAGCCATTCTGCGTCGCGCGGCCCAGTATAAAAGAACTTCGGCTGCGCTGGCAATTGATGTTGTTCATTTTGTTGGATGTCCAGTGAGTGGGAGCACGTGAGAACAGACTCGGACGCGAACAACTTCACACCCCCCAGTATTATTTAGTAGAAGATCGTATATTTATCTCCCTTTTTAAAAACAATTTTTCCGGGAGAAAATACAATTAAATATTAATGAAAAATTAAATTTAATTAAAAAAATTTAATTTCTAATGAAACTTCTAACCAATCTTCTAAAAATATGTATTTAAAGATAATCAAGTTTATAAAACTATGTTGAATGAAAATCGTTTTGGGCCGTTTTTCAAAAAATCTTAAAAACCCGTTTTATTCGATTTTAATCGAAAATTTAACATTAATGAAATGAAAACTTAACTATTACTTCTTAAATGAAATATTCTATTTGTATTTTCGACGATGTTTTTAGTTTTTGAGTTAAGCTGTACATTACTTTTATTATACTCACTCATTTATACCTAGTTCCAGAACTAAGGGAGGGTGAGAGAGTTTGAAAGCGTAACCCCACAAAATAAATTTTTCGTCTCGCAAGATCTTAGGACACGATATTTCCGTGAATATACTTCACTGTGTTTGATTCTTTAATTTTTTTTTTTTAATGCACATCGCCATATAAGGCTGAGCAGAGAAGCCCATCGCTGAGCACATAAGCCCATCTCTCTTATTTAAGCATTTTTTCCATGGAACAATTACCTATATTAAAGGAAAGTTACGACACGCAGTGAACTGCCACTTCAATACAAAATACATTCCCCGGCACACACACACGTATTTATTATCAATATTTTCCTGCAAATTGTATTGATCTTGCAAATTCCAACTTTGGAGAAAATTCTTGCAATAAAATGTGAAAGAATAGCGGTAAGAGTTGTGAATGTTTCACACTAGATTGTTTATATTGATAGTTAGGAATATATGTAATCGAAAGGAGGAATTTCGACTTCAGGTGACTAAAATTCTTATTATAGATAACCCGCCAATTCAACTTTTGCTTTGTTCCGTTACTTAACCAACGGAAATCTTTGTTCTGAACCGATTTGATTCAAAAGTTATAAAGTAAAAACTTATTAGAAGACCATTATTTTGGTTGCCTATACTTTCAAAATTCAAAATAATTTTTCATTTTTGTATTCTTATGGATATTGGACCAAGTGTGTTATTTTAATATTAACATTAGTACTGTATAATGTACAACATTTGTTGACTGAGTTATATCCTCCATAAAGGAGTATCTCATCTTTGGTGTACAATTCAATAGTTTTATCTACAGGTGTTAATTTGTTGGAACATGTGAGTGTAGTGGGTGTTACTTTACTTACACAGGAAATACAAAAAAAAAAAAAAAAAAATGTATAATTATTTTTTGTTTAAACGTTCAATTATTTTTAACCCCTCGGTCGTCAAATGAATTGTATGTAAATTATTCCAAGTGTTGACGATATAATGTTGATAATAATTGTTGATTGTTTCATTTAATAAATATATCTTTACAATAAAAATATGGTGGGAAACACTCAGACGATAAATTAAATTGAATTAAATTCTTCTAATAAATTTTCTCGGCATACAGTTCAAATAAAAATAAAAATAAAAAAATTATAGACCTAAATTGTTTAGCAAGTACAGACAGTTCAAAGAAAATAATTTCAGTTTGTTTTTTTTTTTGTTTTTTCCAGAAAATCGAGGAAAGTGTAAATCTAGCATTAATGGCTAAACAGAATTTCAAATCTGAGCAGTACATGAGTTTTCGTTTTTGAGTTTGTGCTAGTCTTTCTTGAGTTCTCTTTCGCACCCTCACTCTGTCACTGTCTCACAAAACACAAACATCATGTCCTTCGCAAAAAAGCTTTTTTTTCCATAATCATCTCGGCCTCAAAACATTTTTTTTGGGGGGGAAATTAAAACATTTCCTAAAAAATATGTTTCTTTAAATGTATACAGTAAAATTAAAAAAAAAAAAAAAAAAAAAAAAATCTGTTTATTGTAAACTAATTTCCAAAAATAAAACTAAAAACACATGATCTAGTAAAATAAGTGCTTGAAATAATATTGCAGTCCAAATTTTGATACCTTTTTTTTACTTTCTCTTACTCCTAGTAAGAGTATTGTAATCGTGTCAAATTTTCGTATGAGTTTTCACCGGAAATATCCGTTTTGAGGTCCCCTGAGTCCAAAAAAGTGGTTTTTAGCAAATGGTCTGTGTGTGTGTGTGTGTGTGTGTATGTGAACAGCATAGCTCAAAAACGAAAAACCGTAGAAAGTTGAAACTTGATATTCCGTTTAGGTATCACCATGGGATCTGACACTACGTTATCTGTCAAAATTCCTCAACCGGAAGTACCACTTTACTAGTTGGATTTTTTACTTTTTTGCGATATTCTCAAAAATGGCTCCGACGATTTTCTTTAAACTTGAAATATCAACCACATATTCAAAGAGCTACAACTTTTATTTGAAACATTTCTTCGGGAAAATGCATGAAGGGGGGCACTTTTGGGGGAGGGGTGGAGTTAGGTTTCTATGTAAAGTGCTATCCATAGTTGATTATACAATTCTATCATCCAAACATAATTATTAGAAATAAATAGATGGCTGAAATTCAGTTTCAAGAAAATTAGTAAACCGGAAGTGCGCTTTTACTGAACAGTTTTTTCAGTTTTCGACGAATTTCATTAAATTTGGTACACAAACTATGAAATTTGTCAATTATAATTTTGAGAACTGGAGTAAGAGAAAGTTGTGTGAGTGTTTCACACCAGATTTTTTTTTTTTTTGCAACGAAGCAAAAACACAGAACCTTATTCATCTTAAAAGTAAGTTTAGCTATTCATTGACCTGGTTATAAAATTTTTCAAGTTTAAAAAACCGAATATTGTATATCTTTATGAATGGATACATTATTTTCAAACTTCTTCTCGTGAGCATTTGCAAATTGTATTAAAGTAGAGTAAAGTAATGTCTATTTTTTCAGGCAGGCTTAACGTCCAACTACCAAATTAGGTGACGTGGACGGGGGGGCGGAATCACCTACTTTACTGTTAACATTATTCATACCAATATAAAATTTAGCAGCTATACGCGGGACTCAAACTGGGGTCCTCCCACTTACAAGTCCATGCTCATAACCACTACACCATCACTCGCCCCAGCATTTGCAAATATTATAAAAAATATTATCTAATATTATCAAAATATAAATTGCATAAACTCGTGAATAACTAAAAAAAAAACTACAAACTGTGGTGGCTCGTAGTACGAGAGAATACGTCATATAAAACAGACAAATTTTTACGAAAATCAAAATTCTGTATGACAATTACTGCATGTAAGAAATTTGGTGTTTATTAAAATTTGCGAATTCAATTTTACTTTTTTTGTTGAATTTTTGTTGACTAATTTGTTTTTAATAAAGATAAAATATTTAATTTATTGTTTTGATTTTGTTATTAAAATAATTTATGATAAGAAAATGTTTAAAAACTGGCCAGTTATATTGCCAGTGATCGACGCGAAATAATCATGAATTAGGTAATTTTTAAATTTTCATATTAGTAATTAATTCGTCGTCCTTAACATTGTCTTGAATTTTACGCTGATCTATACAGCTATACAGAAAAGGCTCTGTTAAATCTGTTTAAAATAACGTAATACAAGATGGCAAAATATTTTATGAAAGTTAGTTCCTCCTTCCTCACACTGTTTCCATGGCCATATAAAACGCTAAAAATTTATTATATACCCCTTCATAAATTTTATTAAAAAATAAATTTAATAACATTTTAATTTAATTGGCTTGTCAAAATGGCAAATATCTAAATGAAAAGATTTTTGGAATTTTCTCGTAAACAATTACAATTTTTTCTTTATTTTTATTCTTTAAACTTGGAATGTTAACTGTACACATATTTAAAAATATTACATTTTATTTGTAACATTTTTCGAAAAAAATATGTGAAAGTACAAATGATTTCAGGAGGGGCGTCCTGTGGACATTGTGACATTAAATTTTAAAGGTTATTTATTTGAATTTATTCAATGTTTTGATGCTGTATACTGGATTGCAGTTGTAAATACCTGGCATCTGTGCTAACTAAAATTTTTGCCCCCCCACCACTCTATACTTCGCTATTTCAGCAATTTGAGTAAATATGTCCAAGTTAATAGAAAATTTTGTCAGTTTTACTATAATTGTAATAGCTGTCAGCCGTCAGAGAGAGTCCGTGTAATTGTTTTCACATCAGCATTTTTTTCTTTTCCTAATGAATTTCTAACTTTTCGGTGACAAAATTGTTCAAAGCTTAACAGATAAATATTTTGTTTCTTCTCTTGTTATCTATTGATGAACAAAGAAACAAGTTATAATGAAATGGCTAAAACTGATTAAATTCAGTTATTTTGTTCAGGTTTTATGTTCAGGCACTTTGTGCCCCGTTCGATATTATTTGTCACCGTCACAATTCTATTGTATAATTTTCTTTTTCTGCTTTTATCGAAAGTAATGAATGGTTGTCTGCTTACATTGTTCATTTAAATATTATCGATGGAAATGGAAATTGTTGCTTTAATTTTTTCCCTTACTAAGTTTTATTTTAATTAAACAATATTTTTATGTAATTTCAAAAGATGTATTCTTTTCTTCTAAACACATAATTAATTTAATTCTAATTAACGAGCTTCCTTTCGAAAATAGGTCAAAACAAATCAGCATCTCGCTGATTTCTTTAAATTAAAAAAAAAAAAAAAGCAGATAACATCCCCGGCGTTTTACTATCACATAATAGTACGAGTATTCATCCATCCAGCCACAGCTCACCCATGAAGAGGAAAGGTATTAGAGAACTTTTAGTTAGAGTAACTGGCGCATGATAGCGCTAAAGTTAACTCCTCTCCACATGCCTTCCACTATTCCACACTCCCACAGCTTTGAACCTCCCTAACTGAGCTGCCCGACCATACGCTGTGCTCTGAGTGCTGTTCCGTTTCTCTGTGTGTTCACAGTTGCAAGGTCGGCGGCTGGTGAGGTCCTCATTGTATTTGTATATCTGCCGGTGGCGGGGTTAATTATTATTATTTTTTTTTTTTGAAGCATACTAAAGTATGCTCGCCGCCCACTACATATCCTCATTTTGTGGCGCGACACTCCCTCACGCACGAAAATAGTCCAAAAAAAAAAAGTTGGTGACAAAATTTATTTAAGTTCGCGCCGCGATCCGTGTCATCAAAGTTGTGACTTGTGTGAAAGCCAGTGATCTTTTGTGGGCTTTTTTGTCCTTTGTAATCAGTGAGTTTATATTGATAAAGGGAGTTTTGTTTTTTTAAATTTGGTTATGACTTCGTATTATAGGCAGGTCAGTTATTGTAATTTCTCTTCTTTTTTTTTTAAATTGATTTATTGATTATTCTCCTATCATTAGATAGTGTTTATTTATTTTTTTTTCTCTCTCCAAAACAGCACACCACACACACTGTCCTCTGCAGTAGATGTTTTCTTATTTTTATAACAGAATAGTTATAGTTTGTGATAGTGTCAGTTTATAAAACAAAACAGTTATTACATCTCTCTTTTGTATTTAATCAAGCGATGACAGCTGTCATTTAAAAATAAACTACACACTCACACAGCATTAGAAAGAACGTTTTATATTATACTGATAATGAAGAACTTTTATATTCCATGTTGTTGAACACTATGTTCTATCTTTTATATTATATATGTATATATATATCTGTATTCCCTATTCAGTCTCAATATTTAATCATAAACCTATTTTTTCCTCTTTTAATATGTTACTATTATTTCCTTTTTTGATTATAATTTATGAATGAATTTAAAAAAAAAAAAAATAGACGTTAAACTGTTTCTTTATTCATTCATTAATGGAATGCCCCTTTTTTTTTTTTTTTTTTAAATATATTTTTATTTAAACTAAGTAGCCACATTATAGATAGAGATTCATTGACGTAAATCGTACTCCTATAATATTATCTGTTACAAATTGTACCCAGACAGATTTTAGATTGCATTAAATCTACTTATAATATAGCAAAGGCAAAATGATCCAGCAATATATTGCTATTCGCGGCTTCTCTATATTTCCGCCATCACTCATCTAAAATCCGGTTTAATTGATCTTCCTGAGACAAAATTTTGTTTTCATAAGATCATCATTAAAAAAAAAGACTTCTTATACTTTAAATAATAAGAATGTGAATTTACCATCTGAACAGCTTTCCTTTCTCTTTCTTAAGCCTTTTTTTCAGCTTTCTTTCCCTTGATGCCTAAAAAATTACAAGGTGTTAGACGCCCTTATATGCGTTAGAATTGCTTTAAAAAGAAAAGAAATATTCAGAACTTTTTCTATATGGGGAAAAAGTGAAACCGAAATTTTTTGTTGCAGATAAGTCTTTATGCCCATTTCTTTTGTACCGTTCCAGTGACATACTCTAACATATACGTATAATATTACTATATTTAAATTTAATTTTTTGTTACAATTCATGCTTTTATCTTTATGTTATTTATTTATTTTTTGCGTCTCTTGGTTCCTTCGTTTGCGTCTCTTGAAAAATCGTTTGGTTTCTTTGCTGCTAAAGATTGCATCCTTTTCTGCTCTATAATTCATTTCCATTAGTATTGTAGGTATTCAAAAAAATAATTGATCCTTGCAAATTATTAATTTTAAAATAAGAATTTGTAGAGTTTTCTTGCTTTTCTTTTGAAGAAGAACTTGGCAGCATTTTTGCTATCAGAACCCTTTGGTGACGCTTTCTTTTCTGTGAACGAAATTGGGGGAGGACATCTTTTTCTTTTTTCTTTTTTTTTAATTTAAAGCATTATGTTTGGTAGTTCAGTTATATTCCAATTGTTTAAACATTTTGTTATATCACACAATTTATATTTGTCTACCTACCTGTTGTATTAATAAATCAATGCTTTGTTGTCCTGTATATAAACTTCTTCATATATTACAAGTATTGGTGTAATTTCTTTTCCTTCATGATATCGACAGCCGCAGAAAAAACTCTGCTACTCCAGTAGTTAATGGATAGAGCAAGTTTCATTGAATTCTCCTTTCAGATTTATAAAAAGATTGATTTATCTTTTTATTTTCTCTTTTTCCTAGTAAATTGGAAGTTATTATTATGTAATCGTGTCAAATATTCGTATCGAGTTTTCACCGGAAATACATGTTTTGGGGGTCTACTGACCCCAAAAAATTGTTTTTTAGAAAATGGTGTGTGTGTGTGTATATGTATGTGAAAGCGTAGCTTAAAAACGAAAAATCGCAGAAAGTTCAAACCTTATAGTATCTTTAGATATCACCATAGGATCCGACAGTAAGTTATTGTCAAAATTCCTCAACCGGAAGTACCACTTTACTGAATGTTTTTTTTCTCACGTTTTTGCTATTTTCTCAAAAATGGCTCCAAGGTTTTTCTTTAAACCTCATATATCAAATTACACATACAAAAAAACAACAACTTCAATTTGCAACATTTCTCCGGGAAAATTCAGTTAAGGGTACTTTTGGTGTTGGGGTGGGGTTAGGTTTTTTTCTAAAGTGCTATTTCAGTTTATTACACAATGCTACATCTAAATAACATAATTAGAATTAAATATGTTGTTGAAATTCCACGTTTGAAGAAGATCGCATTACCGGAAGTGCGTGTTTTATGAAGTGTTTTTTTCAGTTTTCTGCTATTTTTTCTAGGAACAGCTCCAACGATTTTCTTTTAACTAATTACTGTGAAATTACAATTATAAAGAGCTACAAATTTTATTTGAAATGTTTCTCTAAACTGATTTAAGGGGGCACTACTTGCGTGAGGGGGAAGGTTATGTTGTTTGCCTCTATAGTGCTATCTTAGTAATACAATCTATCTTAGATTATACAATTTTACCATCTAGACAAAATTAATTAGAAATAAATTGATAGCCAAAATTTCGAAGTTAAGAAAACTCGAAATTTTCGAGTATTAGTAAACCGGAAGTAAGTTTTTTAGTGAAAAGTATTTTTCAGTTTTCACGATTTTCTCCATAAAAACACCGACGAATTGTATTAAATTTGGTATACTAATGTTGAATATGTGGATGGGCCCGCAATGCTGGATAAGATCTGGTATTTTATCCATCGTAGCATGTGTAGTGGAATCAGATGTCTTGAAGAGGGTTATGAAGCGATGAATGGTTGTAAGTTAGTTAGAGATTTTTAGAGAGTTGTTACTCGAAATATGAACTACTAATTTACGAAAATAGATATATATTTTAACAATAATTTAAACGTTTGAAAAGATAAACTACAATTAATTTAAAATGATTTAAATGGTAACTAGAATGCACAACTATAATGATTGATGAATAAATATATGTTTAAAACCTTAGATAGGGACGCGCTCGCTATGTATGAACTGATGTCGTATATGACTGGTAGAATCCTGATGAAACGCTGATAAAATACTGAAGAATACTCATCCCCTCTTCCGGTGGAGAGACGTTTATATTGGCATCACTCACACATTGACAAGTGTGTAATTACGGGTCACACTAAAACATCTCTTGCCGTGTGTTGACCCTAGGTCTTGAATAGGTCGGTGACCAGTGTGGCAACAGATGATGGCGGTTATCAAAAGACTGTAGCCAGGTGGTCTTTTGAGTGTTTGTTGACCCTTGTATATCGGCCAGGTGGCTTCTGTTCACTGACCGTATAATGACCCTTTTGAAAGGGTTCTTGTTGAAAGGGTTTTAGCGGTGTGTCTTTGGCGGTCCCTTTGACCGTGCACTGACCGCGGCTCTTGAACTGAATAATAGCGACTGGCTGGCACCACTAGTTATAATTTTTATAATTTATTATAATTTAAAAATTATATCTTTTTCCTTCTTGTTATCACATTACACATGCATATTCATTTGGTCCCTTACCGGTGACGGATTTCTATCCATCGTCAGAGCAAATTCACCAGTTCGTGTAGAGACAGTTCACTTCAACGTAATGTTTCTGTTACACTCACTTTTTTAGTTTGTTGGTTGTAAACATTTAGGAGGCTATAAGTTATGTTATTATGTGTGTGTGTGTGTGTGTGTTTTAATCACTCTCTGCACGAACTTGGTTAATTTGCTCTGACGTTGGATGAAAATCCGAAACCGGTCAGTAACCAAATGAATAAAACGGATAAAATACCAGAAGTTGGTATACTAACGATAAAATTCGTTCATTACAATTTTGTATCTGCAGTAAGAGAAAGTTGTGTGAGTATTTCACATTAGATTTTTTAAAAAATGTATTTCAGGAAATATCTTTTCTCTTCTATTTATTTATATACTCTATATTATTTAAAATCATCTATAAAACAAAATTAAATTGCTCTATAGATCATAGCTTTTTTGAAGTTAATTCATTCTTATATGTATGTATATATTACTAAACATTAGACCACTAATGGAACCACTCTGTAGAAAAGTACCAATCATCCCCAGTAATCTTTTTGAGTGACTAAGTCGATGAATGTTTATGTCTGGGCCAGGTAAAAGGACCGGTTTTTCAGCAACAACTATTCTACTACTACTCCTGAGTAATTGCATTTGCTTTAACAGATTTGGTATCCTGAGTGTATGTAAAAGTATTCCTTCTCTTCATGATTAGAAAATTACCTTTTTTTTTTTTCCTTCAAGTTTTATAATTGCCAGAACTTCCATTGGTTTACATATAATAATGTTATTATCATCACGACCCAACCGGACCTTACAAAATACTTTACCTATGGCTTTTATTTTTATTTATCTATTTTTTATTTTAATATAATAGAAATATTATAGTTTTATATTACTCGCATAGAATAATAATTAAGAGTAAAGTAATAATAATTAATAAATAAATAAAGTAAACCCTATAATTTTACTATTAGAATCTATTAAAGAAATTAATAAAAAACCACAAAAAAAAAACAATTAGTTGTACGCATATGTTTAATTATATGGTAACTTAAGTGATTTGAAGAATGGATTGACATTACATGATTATCGGGTATACTTTTACCATGCAATTAAACAAATTAACACTATTGTATTCTAAACAACTTCATTATTATTATTATTATTATTATTTTTTGTAATTAATAACTATTTAATTATTTCTTTTTTTCAAGTTTCTTTTAAATGACTTTTAATTATTTTATTAGCAGCGTATACTTTATTTCTTTGCAGAATTAGTCTTGAAAGCAATAAATATTTAATTAAAATTTTAAAAGTAGGTATTGCACGACTATTTTGTTTTCCAATTTTAAATCTGCCTAACAAAAAAATAATTTTATTTCAATTTTGTAGTAGCACTTCCTATTAAGTACCGATTTATATGAATATATTGAATTCTCAGTGAGTTAATTTATTGTTTAAATGATCAATTATTCCGTGTTGAAAATAAATTGTTGTTACAACAGGTAAAATCAATAAATGACCTGGATTTTTTTAGTTTTGTTTTTCTATATTAAACCAATTGAACAGCGCTTCTGTTGCTATATGAAAGATATTAACATCAGAAGTGTATGCGATCTGTATGGGAGAATTAATTGCAGCATAATTATCAACATTGGGTCAGCTGACAGTGGAAAACTTATTTTCATTCCTCAGTTCGCAGTTTAGTGTATCGTTCTGACCAGTTTTTTGTCCGGAGTTTATGCTGCATAAAAATAAATATGCTACCTACAGCACCCCCCATCCATGTCTATTATTTCTCTAAGAAATTTCATGATCTGAGAAGGCCCTTGGGAAGATATTACCTCCTCTGGTAACTTGTATGACCCTTCCAATCCATTACCCAGACACCTAAGCCCTCAGTAGCGTCGTATTTCGTCAGGAGATGTATTGGAATTATCCTCTATCTCTTTACATAATCTCCAATAGGGTGCTGTCGCCCCTTCTAAGCACAGCTTCTTCAGATGCTCCCTATGGCTACAGTGCCTCATAAAGGATACGTGCTAGCATAGGCCACCTATTTTTGCTCATAGTAATGATGCACGCCTCAAACCTTCCCTGGACATTCACAGCTGCTTAAGGAAAAATCTTAACGTGCCTCATTCCTGAGAGTGTTCTCCTGAGTAAGTGCTTCATTGAATACGTTTTCATTTCTGTGACCTTCTTCAGGGTGCAGTGCCGGGCACAGCCCTTAGGTGGAGAATTATTAAAAATCAGAATATTAAGTAACTTATTTGTTGTGGTGGTTGGTTCCTCCACCACATAAGTAACTTATAGTTGAGAAATCATAAACAGCAATGGAACTTCATCTTAACGAAATAACCTTTTTTAGAAAGCTATGACATGACAATCATTCTTCAAAAATATGGTCAATTAAAACTGTTACAGATGTCAGTATATAGTACCTGTGTGAAGTTTATTGCAAATCGCTATCAAGTCGATTTTGATGATAATAATAATCGTAAAATGCTAATCCTCTAGATTAACTAATTTTTAATGACGATCTTTTTTTATCGGATCCCCCCATCTGGAAAATAAAATTAACATAACAAGTCAAATTCGAACTTTCTTTGATAATTCATGTTTGTTGCCCCGCAGTTAACAGATACAAACACAGCTCCAACCCAGTTTAATCTCGCACAAAAGCAATATTAGTTTTCATTAGATTTTTGTTTTGTTTTTAATTTAATTACTTTTCAGCCACATTTTTAATCTTCAAAAAATTATTTCTATTGTTGGTTTTATTGTAGTTTATAAAATAAAGTAATGAAATATTTTTTATTGATTAAAAACACGTCATTTTACTTTTTTTGTCTGATGTCTCAGCGCTACCATCCTTATTAGTGCGCAGTTAGTGATACTTTCACTCTCATTATGATGTAATATAATCACTCTTGTCACAGATCGCATAACTAAAAACTAAGAACTAGATTGTTGTAAAATTGATTATGATTGAAAGAGGTTATATAAATATAAAGCTTTACCTTTTAGTTTTTTTTATTTAGTTCTTCTCTCTCTCTCACTCGCTCACTCACTTAATGTCGTAAGAGGAATTATTGCGATTGTATAAAATTTTCGAACTTAAGTTCCAAGTTTAAAGAAAAAATCGATTCAAATTTGAACCGGAAATACTTACTGTGAGATCCCCCCAAATATTTGAACAAAATATCTGAAAAACGAAAAATCGCGCCGGCCAACTCAACGTTAAGTTTTGCTGTAAGTCTTTGTATCAGCTTTACAATTTATATTCTATTGAAAATCCCAAATTTGAACAAAATTGGTTAACCGGAAGATGCGATTTTACAGAATAGTTTTTTAAAGTTTTTTTTTGAAATTTTCTTGAAAACAGCCGTAACGATTTATCTTTAAATTTGGAATGCTGAATACTGCACAGATACAAACATTATCACTTTTATTTGTACCAAATTTTTTATTCTCTGAAAAATTGATTTTTGTGTGATTCTAGCGTGTTTGATTGGGAACACATGTGGTGCTCTCTTCTGAAATACAAAGTAATCATTTCTAGTATTAATTGACATGGAACTAACCATGGACTTCCTCAAATATTTATGTTAAAGCAACTGAGTAAAAAATCTTTAGTCAGTATTATACTTGTACAGTAAGAGAACGTTGTGTGAGTGTTTCACACCATTTTTGTTTTTATCCACCATTTTTGGAATATTATATATTAAATATATTGGACATAGAGATCACACAACTTATATTGTACATATAAGTATACTTTATATATGATACTTTTTTCGACATATACGTATAAGATACTTTTTTACTTTCTCTTGAGGAAGTATTGTAATCGTGTTAAATTTTCACAAATATCCAGTTTTCACCGGAAATATCCGTTTTGAGTCCTAAAAAGTGGTTTTTACCAAATTGTGTATGTGTGTATGTGAACAGCATAGCTCAAAAAACGAAAAATTGTAGAAAGTTGAAACTTGATATTACGTTTAGTTATCACCATAAGATCCGGACAGTACGTTATCTGTCAAAATTCCTCAACCGGAAGTACCACTTTAATAGTGTGGTTTTTTTTTTTGCGTTTTTCCGATTTTCTCAAAAATATGGGGCTCGGACGATTTTCTTTGAACTTGTTATATTAACTACATGTACAAAGTGCTACAACTTTTATTTGAAACATTTCTCCGGGAAAATTCATTTAAGGGCAACTTCTGGGGGAGGAGTGGGGTTAGGTTTTCATCTAAAGTGCTATTTCAGTTTTATTAGACCATTCTCTCATCTAAATAATGTTAATTAGAATTAAATATGCGGTTGAAATTCCAAGTTTGAAAAAAAAATGGGATAACCGGGAAGCGCGTTTTAGTTTACCACTTTACTAAAAGATTTTTTTTTCACTTTTTCGCGATTTTCTCAAAACCGGCTCGGGCGATTTTCTTGAAACGTTATATATAAAATAGACATGCAACGATCTACATCTTTTATTTAAAATATTTCTCTGGGAAAATTTATGTAAGGGCACTTTTAAGGAAGGGAAGTGCTATCATAGTTGATTATACAATTCTATCATCTAAACAAAAACAATTAGAAATAATAGATGGCATTTTGGCCATGGAGTTTTAAGAAAATTAGTAAACCGGAAGTGCGCTTTTACTTGAACAGTTTTTCAGTTTTCGATGAATTTCGTTAAATTTTGTACACAAACTATAACATTTGTCAATTATAATTTTGAGAACAGGAGTAAGAGAAAGTTTTGTGAGTGTTTCACACCAGATTTTTTTTTATATTATTTATACGACAATTCCAAATACCAGTTATGTATTTAAAATCTTTTTTATATAAATTAACAGTAGATATTAAATAACCTATAAATAATTTATTGAACGATTAAACAAATATTACTGTATACCTGCAGCATATTAAAAAACAAAAAAAATAAGAAATAATAATATTAGTATTTAAAAATGTAATTGTCATTTAGGTGACAGTTATTTTTTATTAGTATAACCGGAATTTAGTAAAAGAATGTTTTTTTTTTTATTTCATCTTTTTTCTTCTTTTTTTCTTTAATGGACTCTTTCTTTAATGATTTTTCAAGGAGAGAATTTTATGAGGGGCAATAAAACGGCTATAAAGTATTTTATATTTGAAAAAATATCGCTGGGGGTAGGGGAAATAGAAGGATAATATTTTCAATTTCTTTTTTTAAATAAAGTATTTTTGCTTAAGATGAAATAAAAAAAAAACGCTTCAATGTTTTCCAGTTTGAGGCATTACTAGATTTTGTATATTAAGGGAAACTCCACCAAACTTAGTTATTCATGATAAGTCTCGCGTGAGAGATTTCCTAGTGTTTGGGTGTCTCCTAACTCTAGACCAAAGATTTACTATCCATTATTAGGAACGGACCATCAAATTTGGGCGCTAGAGATTGTCTTAGAATTAAATGTAACAATTAATTCTTTTACAACGATTATAATAATAACTTTTTTCCGAGCTGAAGTTCGGAATAGTTTAGACTCCGCCATTTTTTCTATTAACAGCTTCTACCAGAATTTTCTAGGATTTTTTTTCCTTTAAAGATAGTAGACGATAGCTTACCAGTCACCTCATAAAATAGAATAAAAACCTCAGCTAATGCTGGTGTGAAAAGGGCCTGAGTTCATGCAGTAAATCAATTTACCTTTTAAGAGAATATATTTACGAGAAAAAAGAAATGAAATCAAGATAACATGAAATTAAGAAATAGATAGATAGTTAATGATAAGATAATAGAAATAAATTTTCAACATGCACAACTATATATACAAACATTACAAGACGAGAGCAAGCAGCGGGGTCTCCCCACTCCATCAAACGTAGTTACTCGACTGGGGGGTGAGCGCTATTATGCCCACTATCAGTCTACTTTTGATTACTATATAATGTGGCAAGCATTATTTATATCTATAGACAGTATGCGAAGTTTAAAAAAGAAAATCCTTGTAATTCTTCAGGAAATTGCGAAAAACTGAAAATAAAAAAAAAACCAATTGAATAAAGCCCCACTTCCGGGTGTGTGGATTTTGGAAAATTTGACACGGTCACAATACTTCCCACTTTTCAAGCAAGCAGTAAGAAGAAGAGAAAGTAAAAAAAACTTAACAAAAGAAAACAAAATTTTTAGTATAAACAATTTTGTTCACATGAATTTTATTAACAATAATTAATAAACACTTTTATTTTTGTACAAAAGATAATAATTATCTCATTTAAAAAAATAACTTTTTACGTTTTAAATAATGTATAAAATAAATTTAATTATATTCAGGTCATGTAAATATTTCACTCCTTTATATTTACACATAACGAATGAGTAGATAGATATAATCGTGCTCTTTATCTTTATGGTATCGCAACACCTTTGTGTATCTACAGTCAACAATAAATTCAGTCTCACGTGTATTTACTGGTGGGTGGGGGGTGTTTTTACAATTTTCTCCAAAAAAACTCTTTTTTTATTCTCTTCATAAGTTGTTTATTTATGATAATGATATGATTTCCGAATTTGTGGAAAGTAAAAGATAATTTTTTTCCTCTTCTTTTGTTTTAGGATTTTCACCGGAAAGGACTATTATTTGTCACAAAGATAATTAAAAAAAAAAAAATTGACAATAATTGGATCGTTCAATTAAATTTCATACAAATCTGAAATATAGATTCAAGAGTAATTGAATTCTATACAAATTTTTTGACCGAGCAAAAGTCATATGGTCATACAAATTTTGGCACTGTATCCAAAATATATCTTCAAAGGGAAGGGAGTAGCTAAGTGGTTAGCGTATGGGACTCCCATGCGGAGGTCCCGGGTTCGAGTCTAGCTGTGTTGCCCTTAGATTTTTTTCTTCTTAGGAGCCTCAACAGTTCACTGGCCGGTGATGGACAGTGTTGTCTGTAACGAGAGAACACTGTCCGAAGACTTCGGGCGCCAATGACCATAGATGTTGATGCCCTTAAATTAAAAAAAAAAATCAAATTTTTCATTCTGTCACTTTGTTGATGCGACTAGTTTGGTGCGACATCGATTGTTTAGTCGAAACCTGAAAATCATGCAGTTTTTGCAAGCGTCCATCCATCAATCATACCTTCTGCCATTGCAGAATCAATCAGTAAATCCTTGCAAAAGGGATCCTTGCAAAAGAATCAGTTAAAAAAAATAACGATTCCATTTATTTTCAAGTATGACTGACCGGGTTATAGGTTTCTATCAGAAATCTATTTTTGATATCTCCAGAGTATGATAAAAGTTTAACGAGTGAACTTCCCTCTGTGTGAACAATATATGTATCTCAAAAACGAAAAATAGAGATTTCTCAAGGTTATTTATTTTTTTTTAAGCAGAAAGTTAAAAAAAAACAAAGAAAATTGCTGGAAAATTAATGTTTACAATCATCACAATACAGGATCGCAACTTATCACCGATTTTTTTCCGCCTCCACATTTTTTTCTAATGTTTGTTTTGCTAATAAAAAGCTGATTAGGATTATTATATTTTTAATTTGCCTACATACTCACACTAAAGGTTTCCTTTAGTTTTACCAAGAAAGTATCTCATTATGCGTAGGATTTGGCTAACCTCCGTTTTCCTGTGTCTGGGTCCTTGTCACGGACAAGTGAATGTCCGTGTTTGCCTGCCGGCCTTAGAGGTGAAATTATTATCCGTCTTCAATCAGCACAATTTCTCTACCAGTCTTTTCACACTTTGCTATTTTCCCCAAACACAAAAAACTGCCTAGTTGGCAATGAATACAGCAGCACTTAATAATTTTTTCCAGAACTGTGCTCATTCAGCAAAATATCACAAAAAAAACGGGCTTGCCCTGTGGCAGGGGTACAAACGTACTGATTAAAAGTTGTTCATATCACACATACCGACACACTCACAAGCGCGCGCGGGAGGGGGCGTACTCTATTCTTTTCAATTAGCTGCTACAATATTGAACTTTGACCGGCACCACTGTAACTTACTACATATTTTACCATATTTACTTGCTATCCAACTTTTTCTCTCTCTATTTCTTTTTTTCTTATAAAAATTACGAAATAAATTATGCGTCAGCTAAATTTTCGTTACCAGGGCAACTATGTTTAGTTGATGAACAAGATGTTTCTTGTAAAAACTCCAGTTTCTCAATTAGAACTTAACAGTTCTAATAATAAAAAGTCATGTAATTATTTTTTCACTTCAAATCAGCTTCTTTTTTTTTGTCTTGAATCTGTGAGGATAGAGGACACGAAGCCAAAGCCTTTTCGAACTATCATATTTGTAATCGCGAACAATTCTAACTGAAAACATTAAGTTTCAGGCCAGAATTTTTTTTTTTTTCATAATATGAACTCTGGTCTCATTTGTATGGCCCAAACTGAACAAATGATAATTTCATTGTATGGTCTAATGGTATATAATTATTTGCGCACTCATAAATGTAACGTTTGTTTTTTATTTATTTTTATTAGTTTTATGCCCTCATAAAAATTCTTATAAGTTCCTTTAAGATGATTTTTAAGAGTTGGCGAAAAAAAAAACGAAACTTTTATTACAGTTCTTATATAGTTTTACCAGTCAAATATATTTTTATTACAGCAAAAGGTTTAGTATTCATGTTATGTGTTATGTCATTTTATTATAAATATATATAACTCGCAATTTAGTCTTAAAAAAATTTTTTTTAAGAATATATTTTAATAAATTTTAAACTTTAATCATTATTTCCATGAAATACGTGCATAATGAAGATTTCCGGACTGTCCATACATTTTTAGCCAAGATATATTGTAATTTTAATTCAAGTTCCGTTAACATTAATAACTTTATCTTAATTTTATAACGGTTCGTTCTTCATCTTCTAGTTTTTTTGTTTTTTTTTTGTAATGTATCCTGCAGGAAACTGTACATGTATCCTGCTTTTATAAATAAAAATTAGAGCTTGTTTTCCATTTTGCACATTAAATGTTTTAATTTGTTTCGTATTTTCTATTTTACTTCAAATTTAGTAGAAGAGAGGGAAAAACCTCTTGGTGTTTTTCAGGTTATATTAAAAAATTGTTTATTAGGGAGAATAAATTTGAAAAGTTCATTTGAATTAATTATATATTCAGTTAGAGTTAACGAGCCAACCCAGTTTAGTGAGCCGAGATGTATATGCATAATTAGTCTAACTGTATATCTAGTATATCGGCAGACAAAATTATCCTACAAACCTGGAGCAGCTCCACCTACCTTTGGAGCACATAGTGTGTGCTCATTCTCTATCTCTCCCGAAAATTCCATAACTAATAAATTTTATCATCATTTCTGGAACAATGCCCCCGCCCCCTACTGTCTACACATGCAGTCAATATTGCAAGTCCAATTCAATTCGTGTAATACGGAATATTTGTTATTATAAACTACAAACACTTTAGGGTTTACATTTAAAATTAGGTTCAAATTTAGCCAGGCGGCAGGCATATATTGTGTGTTTACTTATTGTATCTATTGATGCATATTAGCCCGTTATCCTTCGACTAATTAGGTCAGATAATATTTACTTGCTGCTTACAATATTAATTGTTATAACATAATCATTATTATTGCATGCACAATTTATGCAAAATATAGGCAGATATTATCCCTTTTTTTATATTGTGTATCTTGTTTTATTGAAATTTTATTAAAATCCTCATTTTATAAAAGTTACCCCCCCTCGAAGGCACAGTTCGATTCTCGCATATGAAATAGTATTGTGATCACATTCCAGTTTGAGTTTTTCAAAATCCAAACTATGGAGTTGCTACTTCCTTAGGAAAATTGAGCGGAGGATTATGTATGCTCAAATGGACTAGAAGGTGAAATCTAGAGTTGAAGTTTGCACTTGAAACTGCACCTGAAATATGATCGGTTCGGCCATGAGAATAGATGGGTAAGAGAAATATATAAAGGCCAAAGCCCCAGTGGATTTAAAAAAAATGCGGAACGTGTTTAAAGGAGGACTTGAGGAGAGGATGTTTTGGAAAGCTTTAGGGAGGGAGAAATTGGGTATGTTGAGGCGGGGGGGAAAGAGAGGGTGGCGGAAGCTCTTATATGAGCCAAACTTTGGCAACGATAAGATGAGGAAAAAACTGAGGATATTCACGAAAATATTAAACATTGAAAATGTTTTATGGCAACATTTATTGGTGAATGATCATTGTTTCTTGTAATAATAACTGTTAGAATTCGAAATTGGTTACACACGTGTAACAGCAACCAAAGAGAGAGAAGACAACCAAAGAGAGAAGAGAAACGAACCCAACCACTCTCTCGGACTGGAGTGGGAGAAACATATATAGAGCGACGGACAGTCCAGAAGATATACAGTTCAACACAGTTATTATTATTATTAGTTATTATTATTATTATCCTATCTCGGGTGGGCCATGTCCCGGCACTGCAGCCAACAGAGGCTTATTGTGCCACCCCCGATGGTTCCTAGTAGACAAACCCTCCCTCCTTAAGGAGTTTCAGGGCCTTCATCACCAGGTCGTTTTGAGCTACTATCTCCTCAGGTCGCAAAGTACCGAAGGTTTCATACCTCAATCTGATTATTGCTACGCAATCGAACAACAGGTGGGAGGCCGTTTCCTCCTCTTCCTGACATAGTCTGCACAAGGGTTCCGCTCGAATGAGTCCTACCTTGTACAGATGTTTCCTGAACCTGCCATGACCCGTAAACAGTCCCGTCACCAGAGAAATCTGGCTCCTACTCAGACCAAGGGTCATTCGGGTTCTTCGTTTACACAGTCCTGGCATCATCCTTTTACTGTGTATAGCACCCGGGCTTCTCCTCCAGAGCTCTTCATGCTTACTGCGACCCCACTCTCTAATCGCTGCACGAATTGCTCCGCCAGTTATTCCCAGGACCGGCTCTGGACCAATGAACGGAGTGTTAGCCCCGTTCCTGGCCAGTTGATCAGCTGTCTCATTACCCTCAACCCCTGCATGTCCAGGCACCCACAACAGCTGCACCTTGTTGTGCCTGGAGAGTCTCGACAATGCCTCTCGACATTCCTTAACCAGGGATGAGGTAGTTCTGTGAGCTTCTAAGGCTTTCAGTGCAGCCTGACTGTCCGAGCAAATGCGTATGACCTTGCCCCTTGGGGCTCTACGCAGGTTCTCCTCGGCACAGACCTTAATAGCAAACACTTCAGCCTGGAATATAGTGGAATACCTGCCCAGCGGCCTCTCAATAGATACCTCTGGGCCCATTCCATACACTCCCGCTCCAGTCCCGCACTCCATCCTAGAGCCATCTGTAAACCACAGAGGCCCTGTCCGATAGAGTTTTTCCCACCCCTTGGACCATTCCGCCCTAGAACCTAGGAACACCCGAAATGGAACCTCGAAGTTGTATGTTGGACACATGCTATCCTGGGCCATGTCTGTCACAGGGCCTGGGTTAACCTTTAGCAATATGTCCAAATGTTTGGCTAAGGAGCCGCACTGCCTCCAAAGACCATTTTTGCGCAATCTATGTGCACTGGCCCTCGCCTCCGCTTGCACTAACAAGTGCAGCGGTGCCAAGCCCAGCAGCACCTCCAGCGCAGATGTCGGAGCACTTCTAAAGGCGCCCGTAATGAGGAGGCACCCCAGCCTCTGTACTCCACTGAGGCATCTCTTGGCTGTCTCCTGTTCCGTCTTAGGCCACCATACCACCGCGCCATAAGTTATGACCGGTATAATGGCCCGAGTATATATCCAGTGGGTCATCCTTGGAGTTAGCCCCCATGACTTCCCACAGGCCCTTGTAGCACAGCATAGCTACTTTTTAGCTTTCTGCACTATATATTCTAGATGTGCGTTCCATGTGAGCCTGGTATCTAGCATAACCCCCAGATACTTGTTTCTATCCGACACATCCAGTATCTTCCCGAAGAAGGACATTGCCTTATATACCTCAATATCCCTCCTCCTAGTAAACGGTACAAGAGTGGTTTTCTGTGGATTTACCCCAAGGTCCACTCTACTGCACCATTGTTCTATGCGTCTAAGCGCCTCTTGTAGGAGCTCCCTTGTAGATTCTTGTAGATTCGTGCCTGCCTCTGGCTACCACCACTCAACACAGTTAAATATAGTTCACTATAGTTCACCATCTCGCCAGTCACTTCGTGTCATTTTCATACCACTCTACCTTAACCATTCTCTACTTTGAAGTCTAGGCAGACTGTGACTCATTATTATTATACATAGTTAACCAGAGTTAACTCCGTCTTTTTATTTCATCAACCAGACCTAAATTCTCTCCAACTAACACATCCCATATACACCGAGAAAAGATAACCTCCCCCTCCCAAAGGATCAAATAGTAATTATTCAACACATATGATTTTTGACATTAATATTAAGGTTCGACACTCATTCGGGATTGAAATGTTCCATTCACCCCCACTCTATAATTTTAATAATATACGATCATCCTACTGCAATCTACTCCCACCAAACCATATGTGGTTACACTTTATATCAAATCACCCTCCCATAAAAAAATTTCAATGTTAACAGAATTTTCACTAAGAATTCATGTTTTTGAGGAACCTGGGTGAGAAAAAAAACTTTTTTTGTAAATTGTCTTGTATGTTTTTTGTAAAAAAAAAAACAAAACAAATTCAATATTTCGTTAGATATCATCAGCAACGGGATCCAGATATAAAATTTCGTTTAAAATGCTTCAGCCAGAAACGCGAATGATTATTGTTTTTAAATTTTCCCAGTTTCTTCCAAAATGACTTCAATTTTTTTTTTTTAATGTTGCTATGATAATTATAATTTGCTAATTTTGTTTTTTTTTTAAAAGGTTGATTTTCGGTAGGATTGTTCAGGGAGGCAACATTCTAGACTTTGAGAGTACATTGTACGCTCTGCCGTTTGTATTACATTAATCGTCATCTAAATCAGTTGCAATGAATTTAGTTTGAAATAATTTTGTCCATTGGAAGGTGAGAATATACATCAAGAGAAAATACGAGAAAATACTACCCAGTTTATTTTCAACGTTGTTTTGCTTGAAAAGAAAAACATCATACCTTCGTGAAAAATGTTTTAATAGATATGTTTGAGTGAGCTTAAAAAGCACTACGTATGACAATCCCAAAATCAAAATTAATTAATTATAGTGTAAATTTTCATTAACAGGTGGTTGTATCATCACAATGAACACTGGCCATAAACCTGGATGATTCATACATGTTTTACATATTATACGCCTGATTCAAAACAATCACTCACACATTAAAATAAAGAGAGACATTTTTGTCCCCGGATGTTGTAATTTACTTTGTTGGCGGAACTCATTTCCATCTCTGTGGCCCACCTACTCCCCGCTCCCCTGCCCCTCAAAAAAAAATATAAAAAAAAATGATACAATCTATGGTGATATTTGACGTCATGTTTAATACTTTCGGATAATTACTTCTTTTTTTTAGGTCAAGGGGCGTACGCATTATTAGCAATAATTCTTTATTTAAACAAATTATGAATAAAATGTATAGGCAAATATTTTCACTTTTAAAAATCAAGATGAATTTCATTAAAATTAACATAAATTTTTGTTAGTCTTTTCTGTTATTAGTTTCAAGCTTCAACTGTGTACATATTCAGTGGACTTAGGTCGTTGTCTGGTGACGAGTGAATGAATTTTTTTCATATATTTGTGTTCCATCAGCCGCGTTCCACTATTGTGTAAATGCGTTTATTATATTATGTAATAATGTAGTTGCTAATTGCTTCTGTCCGCGTCATTTGATCGGAAATTCAAGTCCTCTCTTCCTGTCTTTCATGGACCTCTTTTAGGCATCTGGTTGGATCCCTTACTGGGCATTGTGGTTTAAGGAGACACCTCTATGTAATGGGGGGGGGGCTCTTATGCCAGACCCCTTTTGAGAAGAGGGAGGAAACCACATCCATCTTCTTTATGGCAGATTGCTTGGTTGTGAGGAAATCAGATTCAGGACCTTTGGTCCGCACAGGATATCTGTGGATGGATTTAGGCTACTTCCCTCTATGGTTATTGTCCGATTTGTTCGGACTGCAGTGAATCTTAAATGGGTTAGATCCGAGTCTGGATTTTTGTTCTACACCCGATTTGTTGTGGGTTTGTTTGGGATACCAAAGCCCAGTATGCTTTGGATAGAATAGAGTTTGCCCCTCCCTATAGAAATAATACTAAGTCCCTCCCTCTGGAAAATAGTGTAATGGTGGGGAAGATGTTCTAATTGAAGAAAGACACCACATACTAGTTTTTCTTTGGAATAGCCAAATGGCAGTGGGGCTTTGGATAGCGTAGAGTTTGGTCGCTCCCCACAGACAAATAATACTAATAAGTCCCCTCCTCTGGAAAATAGTGTAATGGTGGGGAAAATGATGCTGCAGTTGAAGAACGAACACGCACATTCTACAAAATGTTACTCAAATGTATATTTGCATTTTTCACTTAGTAAGAAGATTTAGCAAAATGAAGAGAGGAAGCAGCAATAGGGTGACTACGCGAGACCGTTTGCTGAAGATAACATAACTTCGTAAGAGACTGTTATGTTTTTAAATTCTTCTTGGCCTTGAATAAATACCTTCTTCCTTAAGACTTCTTGGCTCGATGAACAATATTTAAAAGACTTTTTGTCTTGATGAAGCTTGGTTATAGATTTCTTGTTAATAGACTGTTTGTCTTGTTGAAAACTATTCACAGACTTATTTTAAGGCAGTATTTTAAGGCTGGCTTAGTTTCTGAAATATACCATAGTCTTGGGTGGTTCAGCGGAGCTTGTTGCTTAAACTTATAGCGATGGCGTTGCTTTGAGAATTGTATTGAGCTGAGCCAAACATTCAAAACCTTTGGAAAGCGAAACCAGAATTATTCATGATCTTCAATAATATGATGAGTATGTGGAATGTATGTTTACAAGTCATTTCCATCAGTAACAGCTGATCCGTTGTTTTGACTTAATATCCGTCTATGTAAGCATCATGTTATATTTACATAAAAACGCATCAGACAACTCATGGTTGCACAGAAATTTCAGAATTGCAGAATTTATTAGATAGTTTAAAACAAAAAAATCATTATTCAATCTGTTTAACGAATATTAGATATAAACACTCTTAAAACTATATTTTAAACTAATTCCTCTTAGCTTTAACCAAATAAACTAATGCGAAATAATAGTGGCATGGGTGCCATTTAAGAGGAACGTTGTCTAGTTGTTGAGTTTTCCTTTTTGTTTGGTCGATAAACCGTCATTTTAAGAACAGATTTTTTATTATGTAATTTATTGCATATCACGAGGGTCTTAGTTTAGTACTTGCTCTATTTTATATTCTAAAAAATTAAGCAAATAAAAGAGCCTCAGTATTGTCTATTTTTTAGGCGAAATAATGCCTAAAAAGTACTATTCGTTTTTAAGTAGGGAGTATGTAACATACTTAGCTTAATCTTACTAGAGAGGAGTTTTACAATAAATAAATAAATAAAATATTGGAATAAACATTCACAAACTTGGATCCCAGCACAACTAAACCTCCAGTATAGTAGAGATGAAGTTTAACGATTTAGATCCCTCAGATCTCTTTGAAAACAATTTTCTGGATTCAAATAAAAGTGGTAGATTTAGATAAGAGCAGTTAGCATTTTTGGATGGGAAAATGTCTAAAAATTATTCATTAAAATTATGAATACAAATTTACCCTTTCCTACTGCTAGTAAGAGGAAGTAATGTATTCGTGTCAAATTTTCTATATCGAGTTTTCACCGGAAATATCCATTTTCTGGTCCCCACGGTCCAAAAAAGTGGTTTTGAGAAATTGATCTGTTTGTGTGTGTTATTGATGTGTCTGACAAATTGATGTGTGTGGGGGGGGGGTCAGTATAACTCAAAAACGAAAAATCTCAGAATGTTCAAACTTAATATTTCGTTAAAATGCTGACAGGAGACCTGAGAATAAGGTTTTCGTGAAAATTGTTCAACTGGCAGTGCCAGTTCTCAATTTCAGCTCCAACAAAAACAATTTTCAGATTTTCTCAAAAATAGCTCCAACAATTTCTTTAAACCAAGTATATGAACAACATAGGCTAAGAGCTACAAGTTTTGTATGAAATTTCTCCGTGTAAACTCATTTAAGGCGGCTTTTGTGGAGGGAAAGGGTTATGTTTTCCTCTTAAGTGCCATCTTAGTTGATTAAAAAATTCTACCATCTAAACCTAATTAATTAGAAATAAATATTGCCAAAATTTTGAGTTTCAAGAAAATTAGTAACCGGAAGTGCGTTTTTACTGAATAGTTTTCCAATTTCATTAAATTTGGTACACTAACTATAAAATTTGTCAATTTTGTAAACTGTAGTGAGAGAAAGTCGTGTGAGTGTTTCTCACAGATTTTTACTTTCTCTTTTTTTTTAAAAAAAGAAAAGCTACACGGGCACTTTTCCTCAGAACCTCTCTAAAGTCACTTTAAAATAATTATCTTTTGAATTTATTGGATTCATAATTATTATTAACATAATATATTAAAAATGATTTCCTCCGTTGCTGAATTTCAATTTTTTATAAATTTCATTATTGCTAAATTATTGTAACAGCTTTGTTTAAGATTTATTTTTTCTTAATTTGTTCTTTCTTTCTTTTTTTTTTTTCTTTTTTTTTTTTTTAATAAACAGTGTGAGTTTATGTGAAGTGAGAGCGTCGCCTAGATGTCGTCTTTGTAAAGGGATAAATCCGCAGGCCCTGCCTGGCTCTACTATATAGTTATGCTGTGTGTTTTAATAGTGTACTATTTTTAACTCTTCTGTTGAGATAGTGGTCTGAATTAGGATGCCTCTAAAGGAATATTTACTATTTACTTAAAAGATATATATATATGTGTATATATTTATATATAATTTACGTACTGATATTATCATCTCTTGATATTTACATATTTAACCAATAAATCTTTAACAAGTAACCATTAACTTAATTGGTTATTTACATTGTATAACACAATAGTAAAATGTTAGCAATTGTTTAATTTATATTCACACAAATAAGTAATCTTATTTATTATTTTTAATTCCCAATATATTATTGTTTTGATTTCAATTTAATTAAAAATTGTTATTTCCTTGAATACAGATTTTAAGTGTAAAAAAAATATTACTACTCTTTCTTTATTAAAATATCGATTAGGTTCCGTTACGTTTATCCACCTCTCTTTTAGAAGCAAATTGCATGCAAGAATATTTCGTTGCATTTATTTCAACTGTACGATAACTGTATATTTTAAGAATGAGGTAGCTTAGCTGCTCTGTGAGGTCAAGTAATAAAATTCTTTTATATTTAGTAAAATAAAAATATACATAAATCTATTTTTATTTTCTTTTACTTACTATAGTGAGGTTGGTTGAGAGGTTTCTTCAATATCACAAAAAGAAAATGTTTTTTCAAGAATGATCTCTCCTCTTATATGGTTTTCACTTTTTCTTACTCCTTGAAAGAGGAAATGTTGTGATCTATCAAATTTTCTATATCGAGTTTTTCACCGGGAATATATGTTTTCAAGTCTCCTGAGTCCGAAAACTGGATTGTATACTAGAAATTGGTCTGTTTGTGAATGTACGTATGTGGGTGGTCAAGCATTACTCAAAAAGCAGAAATCATAGAAACTTCAAAACTTGATATATTTAGTTTAAGTTTCAACAAGGAAATTTCACAATAAAGTTTTTGGTCAAAATCGTTCAACCCAGAGAAGTACCTCTTTACTCAACTTCTTTCTCTTCAGTTTTTTATGGTTTTCTCGAAAACTGTGCTAACAGTTTTCTTTAAATTAGTTATATCAATGGCTATAATTAGCCATAATTTTTATTTGAAATACTTGTGCGGTAAAAATTCATTTAAGGCTGTTTTTTGGTGTAGGGGAAGGGCTTGGATTATCCTTGAATGTTTTCCTCTAGTGCTATTTAAGTTTATTATACAATTCCATCATCTAAATAATATTAATTAGATCCTGAGTTTGACGAAAATCGGTTGATGGAAAATGTATTTTTATTGAACAGTTTTTTTTTTTCAGTTTTCCCCATTAAAAACAATGACGGATGTTCATTTAAACTTGATATACTAACGTGATCTATCACTTTTGTCTGAAACTTTTTGCAAGAAAATTCATTTAAGGAGAATTTTAAGAGTGGGAGTGTTTTTATGCTTTTTTCCAAAAAAACGTTTTATAAAGTTTAGAGCCACTAAACATCTGGTCAGAATTATATATGAAGCGACTTAGTCTCCAAGTAAGAGAAAGTCGTATGAATCGTGGTTTCACACCAGGGTTTTTTTATGTGTGAACCAAAATATTGCAACAATGAAAAATCGCTGGAAACATTAAACCTCATATTTATTTAGGATATCACAATGTGAAAATGTCTCTCAAAATTCGTCATCCCGAACTTTATTGTATGGACCGTGATTTTCTGAAAAACGCCTTTTACGTTTTTCTTCAACTTTCAATATACTATATAAACATCCATAGGTCTAACACTTTTATTTCATATATTTATTAGGGCAATTGCTATTTGTTGGAGGATTTTTGGGTGATCTCAAGCTTTCCTATTCTAAACTCTTGTTTCAAAATTTTGTTGTAACTGTATAATATAAAGTACAATATTTTTTTTTTTTTAATATCTACTTTTATATTATTAATTTTTAATTATTATTACTACTTTCTTTTTTTTTAAGGAAAAAATTTCAGTGGATCGATCTTATTTTTAATCCAAATTAACTATTCAATTAATTATTATGTATATTTTACCAGGTGTTCAAGGCTGCTGATTATTTTGACGTAAACTAATTAGTAATTGTACGTCAGACTATTGATCATGAATTGGTGACGGTGATTGGGTGTATGCATACAAACTGTACTAATTATATTTCAGTTCTAGGTAATCATATTTATTCTATGTAAAAACCAGTGAAGAGGTCGTTGTGTCATTCGTTTAGCATTTAAGTTTGGAATCGGTAGTTTTATTTTCATTAAAAATAGAGAAATCACTGAATTTACATTCGCCCGTTCAAAATTAGCATCAGACAGACTGTCATACATTCCGCTGCTAGAATGTCTAATTAGTTGGGAAAAAAAGGCTTTCCTAGGATTCTTCTGAAATCAATTTTTGTGGAGAAATATAAATCAAACGGTGAGTGTCATGTGCTAAAGGTTTTCTAACGGGACATTGTAGGAATGGGGGGGGGTAGACCTGCAGTTTCTCTGTGGAGTTAGATGTTACGAGACTCTTCACAATATACGCTATCTTTAGAAATAGATTTAAAAGCTTGGTGGATAAATCCTCGCTAGCTATGACATTTCTGAAAGAATTAGACTAGGAAATGAGTGCTCTAGACTAGATAAAGAGATCGGGTACATTTAGTAGGGTGCGCTACCTAATAGATCTTTCATTGGTCGCAATGCGCTGTATATTTATAAAAATATATATTTATTTATATATAGAATTCTCCGAAAATTTGATTTGAGTTAAGCAGTTATACTAACTCAAATGAATAGCTGAAAAACATTTTAATTGTATTTATATGACCTCAATACAAGTACTTCCGGAAAAAAAAAATCATTTTCGACAATTTTATTATATGATCACAATAATTCTTCTTATATCAATAAAGGAAGTCAAAAATTTTAAAAGTACGCGAACAAAACATTATTTTAATTTATATCGATATTAGAAAAATTAATAACATAAGTAGTTTAATATATACAGTAAATTATTGCTACAAATACAATAAAAAAAAAATTCAGTAACTATAGAGATGGGGAAGGGAGGACGTATGTAATTTAAATGTTGAATTATCATTATATCATAATATAACGTTTATCGATTAAACTTCGTTGATTACAGACGCGATGACTGGTGGTAGTGCCGTGGGATAATCTCTTGTGTGCATGAAAGAGAGAGAGAGAGAGTGAGATTTATTGATAGTATACGATTAAAGTCTGTAATAATTTTTTTTAAAATCCAGAACAACACTTGGGTACTATCATTATCATAGGTTTTCTTTAATGCAAAATCGTTAGTAGACGGTGGTAGTACGTGTCAGAACAATTTCTTCATCGTAGTTTTTGTACATATAATTTTTTTAGCCAAATTACTTTATGATACAGGAAGTTTTATATTATATATTCATATATATTTTAAATCTGATTCCCGCCTCTTTTTGTTACTTTCTCTTACTGCAGAAAGTGGAAGTATTGCAATCATGCTAAATTTTCTAAATTAGAGTTTTTTTCATTGGGAAATTAATTTGGACCCTCTGAATATAAACAAAAGAATCTTTTTAGCAAATATGTGAACAAAATAACTCAAAAAAGAAAAGGCTAATGGAAAGACCTAAAAGAAGAAACGAAAGAAGCTCAGTTAACTACTGAACTTTATTATAACTAAGATTTCTGAATTTTTTTTCTCGAATTCGAGATCCAATTTTCTTTAATTTGAGAAATTATTAGCTGCACATACAGCTGAGTAACTCAATGAGTTTGGCTTCAATTTAAACTGCCGTTACAGGTTTTACTAGAGTTATATTTAAAAGCGTTGCCAGATGATCTATTATACAGTTACCTAAGGGACTTGAATTGACCGTAAAATACAAGAAGTAAAATCCCCTTTGCCTAAGTATTTATATGAAATGTTAAAACCAACTAATCGTTTAGTAAAAATACCAGATTTGGAGAAAATTTGTCGAATAGAATTATTAACAATTGCGCAGTAATAGAAACTTGTATTACTTTTTGTTTTAATTTTTATTTTGATGTTGTTTATAATACATTCGAGGATTATGTAGCGAAGAAAATAAGAGGTTTGCTGAAGTTGGAGCGGCTTTTTTGAAAGCGGGTAATATATGTATATATTCTGTGTCGCCTGTTCAGTCATAAACTGTACTTAAGAGCCTGACTGTAACCATCGTCTTTATAACACTGACTATAATCTGGATATATATATATATCCAGAACACACACACACACAAACATATTTTATAATATAAGAGCCTCATATATTGAAGTAATGCGTCTCTGTGCGCCGCTCTAACCATGCTTGTCCCAGCATCTCTTCGTCTATGTCTCAAGTGTGTCGTCATTATCATCTTCCAGGCAGGGCCACTCTTCTGATCTCACAGATGGAACAGCTGTTTTACGTATCTTCAATTTTATAACCACAATTAGTTATAGCCATAAGTTAATTTCATATAAATCTTTTATTATAATTGGTAATTGATATTAAAATTTATTTTTATTTGCAAATAATGGTCTCCTAAATTGAATAAACTACGCGTTGAAATAGAAACTAATTAGTTTTATTGGTATAGTTTTTATATGTGTCTTAAAAGTATGTCAATTTTAGTTTTGTTTTATGGTAAATCCCCAAAAGTGACATTGTGGCAATGACGCAAATTTTATCCTGAAAACTGTCAAACAAAAGGGCTTTAAAGATTATAATTGTAGATGTAAATATGTGTGATGTGTTCTATAGGGCCGAAATCCAGAGTGACCTTAGACCGCCGATTGTGGGTCTCTTTAGATGTCTGAGCTGCGCTTTGCAATCATCTATAGAATTATGAGAATGTGCTGGTGTAATGGTAGATCTTTAAGGAGAGGATGAGCTAGAATTTGTGTTATGTTGATGCTAAGCCCAGTAAGCTGGCCGCATCCATTACTGGTGCAGACCAGTGACTAAATACTCTACCCTAATTTGCAGTGATTGAATTTTGGACGTGTCCAGGTTTATGGGTTACTCATGTTGCTAAGCTGGTTTTGCCGGAGGGATGATGCCAAGCTGCCAGTAGAAGCAGCTTCTTCATTGCCCCTTAAGGCAATTTTGTAAATTACCATTAATAAATATGTAGCAAATTTTTATTAAAATGAAATGTTGCAAGAATTTATTTTATTGTATCTATTTCAATTTAAACAAACGTGGATGAGTATAGGATATCTCTTGAGATTATTCTTTTAATACAGAAATTAAGGGCTGACATTTTAGTTTGAAGCTTTTCTTTGTTTCTTACAAACATTTAAGTTTGGTACAGTACTATTGCAAAAACAGTTTGCAATCTTTGCAATACTAATTGACTGTCAAGGTTTTTTAAAAATCAAATAATGACTATTTTGTGTGTATTGTGTTTGAAGGAAATCGTTGGTGTCGTTTCAAGAAAATTGCATCCTATTACATGCACACATGACTGGCCATTTGATTTGAATAATTGGCCATACCATTGTAATAATTTCTCTCCTGATAGTAAATTAATACAAAATAGTACAATTCGCAATAAAATACAGGGAAAAATAGTAATTAGAATTGAAGGATAACTAATAAGTGACATATGGCTGATTAAAGAAGTGTAAATTGAATCGCTTAAATATAATCACTACACTGACATATTAATTGTTACTTTTCCTAACATCAGTCAAATTTAGATGCTCTAGCTAGTATTTAGAACGATATATATATTTAATAAAGTTTTATATATTATAAAGTATCATCACTATATAGTGGTCATTAAGAATAAGGAGATTCTTCTCTTCGGGGACAGCCAGATTGCACTGAAAGCTCTTGCTGCCTTCAGAACACCATCTCATCTCTAATTAGGGAGTATAGAGAATCCCTGACGCAACTTTTCCAGCACAATTGAATATCGTAAAAAGTGGAGATTAAAGACAGTGAAACAGCCGACCAACTGACCAGGAATAGAGCTCGAATACTCCCTTCTATCATCCAAAACCTGTTCTAAGGTTAACCAAAGGATCCAGTGCTTGCATTTCTTACTGGCTGGCTCTGGAGTGAGCACGAACAAATCAGCACACTGAGATCAGTGGAGGAGGAAGAGGTAATAGGCACAACGAGAGCTGATTGGAAAAATTTTCAACCTCACGAACAGGGGAGGTTTCTTGTACTAGACCTACAAGGGTAGGTACAGTACGCCTCTATTGGCTGCACTGACCCTCCCCACATTCTTATATTATTTGTGTATGTGTGTTATTGAAAGCATAATTGAAAATAACTATCGTATTAAAGTTCAAATTCTATTTTATGTGTGATATTACCTAAGTATCTTATACTAAACTTTTGCTTAAAGAATGTGCGAAATTATTACTATGTGTACATGAATTCTTGACATTCTAAATATTGATTGTAAAGTGAAGTTCTGGCAAAGTTTCACTTATTATTAATCAATCTTTCTTCTAGATTATGAATTTCACCACCAATGAAATGTTGACACACTTAAATTTGTATTGTAAAAATTAGGATTTTTATGAAAATTTCTGAATTGAAAATTTAGAAAAAAACCTTGAAAGTGTTTCGTAAGATTCTGTTTAAAATTACTTAGTCATATAAGGTATAAATCTATTAATAGGGTTCTGAACCCTCTTTCACTTTCATTTATATATAAAAAAAAACTAAATAAAACTAAATAAAACAACATATAATTCTTTATTCTGTCATTGAGATGTTTTTGTATTCTATTTAGGTCACTTTGAATGAATAAACATTTCCAACAACACTTATTTGTAGAAGTATGTTTTCAGAATATTGAAACTGATCATTTCTTTGCAAAAAAAAAACTAAAAAAAAACGTTACAAAGATAAATAGCTATCTCTGCAAATAGAACTGCCAATCTGCTGTAAAATTTTATTTTTATTTGTTTTTGCAAAGTTAAAATAGGTTTAGATAGTTAATTTATGGGCTGCCAAACGAGTTTTAGTATTTTTATACTTTTTGAAATATTTGTACATACTTTTCTGGTTTATACAATTAGTAAGCATTCCAAATTGTTAACATAGTTTTTATAAATAGTAACAGCCTATGATTCTATTGTTGTCTCTTATAATGAATATGTCTCAGTATATTATCAATTTTGCTAACGTTTCTTATGCCTCTTGTGCGTTTTAACAATGAATAATATAACTTATAAAATAGGTCTAGACTTTAGACTTTAGAGGATCAGGGTTCAGGGCATCAATGGTTTGGAATATACTGGTTTACTACGAGACCAGCATACAAAAAAAAAACAAGACAATAATTTTGGATTCCAAGGAAAAGGATTGTGAGATTCGGTCTTTTTAAAAAATAAGAAAACTTAAATTCTTGCCAACGTTTCGACAAATATATTGTCTTTTTCAAGGCACAAAAAAAACTATCAAATAATCTTCAAAACATAACAAATTTAAAAACTTATGTATAAATTTGGAAAATAAAAAGTTAGGAACATCTCAGCATCACAGAGAATAGTGAACAAATGAGTTTTATATTAAATAAGTCTTTATTTTTTAAAAAGATCAAATCTCACAATCCTTTTCCTTCATATAAGAACGGTCGAGAAGAATCATCCATTCTGAATACCTATGTGGTTTGTGTTCACATTGCTGGATAAAACCACAAAATATTTCTCTTAAACTTATTGAATAAAATAATTGTAGAATCAGTTTAATTTACTTTATAATTTGGAATAATTTACAGTTAGTAATCAATAGACATACATTTTTTTTTACAGATAATTAAAATTATTCAAGGAAATACTGATATTGATATTTTTCCTTATAAAAATAGTCTCACAAAAGGATTATCAGTGTCAGATCATTTTTTTTTTTCAATTTATAATATCTGTAATAATTAAGATAAATACTAACCAGGCATTTAATTTTACTGTTACGATAACAGAGATTTGCTAATAAGTTAACAAATCTCCAAAATTAGAATTCAATAAAGATAATTGTGGAAAACCCTTTGGGTATATATGATTTCTGTTTATTTAAAAGGTCATAAAAGGTTATTGTCTTTCTCAATCGGGATAATATAAAAAATTAATGCCCTGTGATAAACGAAATATAAGTTTTTTATATTTTCATTTTTTTCCCCATTATTTAATATGAGATCATGTATTTAGTTGTATAATATTTTCAACTTATTAATAATGCTTCTTTTTCCTCTCTTTTGTAAGCATTTGACTATGTATTTTGCCATAGTAGTCTGCCAAACTATTTCCATCATTTGAGGAGAATATGTGAAGTTTATGAGATGATTAACTTACACATTAAAGTACCAAGAGCTATTTCAAACACCTTTCTTACTAAACAAACGGTCGCTTATATTAATATTTAAACAAGTAAAAATATAACTGCACAGAATATTTAAAAAAAAAAAAGGACATCCAGAAAGCGGAATAGTTTTATATAAAACTATTATTTTAAAGAAAATATAAAACTATTATTTTTCAAAAATTAAATTATTGAAATATTCAAATAGTGATTATTTATTTTAGTTGGCTTAAAAAGTTTTTATTGTTAAAGAAAAGTTTTTACCGTTGATTTCAAAGTTAGAGAGAGTTTTAAAGAATAATTTTTCATAGAGAGATCTGTTGGAACCCTTTGCAAATTTTCGCGGTGAAAAAAGAAAAAAAAAAAATTGAGAGAATTAAAAATATGTAAGGAAAAGTTTAACTTTATTACTTGCGATAATATGTGATAATTGTTGGCCATTACTTTGAACTTTTTCTAGCCTAGTTTGTTTGATAACGGTCATTTTATTTTCGTATCATTTGAAAATATAAATACGAAAGAAAGACTTCTTCCGCAAGTAGTGTTTTAATATCTTACTACTTGCTCCTAGAGCAATAAGAGAAAGTATTGCAATCTGGTCAAATTTTCGTAATTGGTTTTTGACCGGAAATACATGGTATGACATCCGCTGAGTACAAAAAAATTTGTTTTTAGTCTGTGTGTGACTGTGTGTGTGTGTATGAACAAAATCTCTCAAAAATGAAAAGTAGCAGGAAATAACAACTTGAAATTCCGCCTTCTTCCGCTTACCATCTCCGCAATAACACGAAAGTTTCAGACAAAATCCATAAACCGGAAGTAGCGATTTTACTAAATTTTTTTCTTTTTTTGCTACAACAGCTCCAACGATTTTCTTTAAACGATCTTCTTATAGAATCTACTTATATGTATATCTTTATCACATTCGTATGAATCATTTTCTTGGAAAAATTTGTTTTTGGAGGGTCTGGGTGGGGGGGAATAAGTTATGTAAAAATTTCCTCTAAACAACTACTTCCGTTCAATGTATAGTCCTAATATTTATATAATATACATTAGAAGCATTGCTAGAATTTCAAATTTGAAGAAAATCGGCTAACCGGAAATTCAACTTTGCAGATAAGGTTTTCTAGTTTTTTTTGGAATTATCTGGAAAACCACAGGAACGATTTCCTTTAAAGTGGAATGCTAACTGCACAGATATAAACTTCTATCACTTTGATTTGAAACATTATTCCATAAACTATTATCTTGGTATAGTTTTGCGGAATTTGTGACGTTGATTTTTTCAAATATGTGGGGTTGACTCTTATGTTATTAGCGCGCTCTTTATTTCCCACCCTGCTTAGGTTAATAAGTTGATTGATGCATGTCGTCTCATCATTTCTCTATATTTATATTAGAAGGATAGATGAGTAAGAATTGAAGTGTAAAGCAAATTTGTCATTTTATAATAGAATTGTAAGAGATAGGTCGTGTGTGAGTGTTTCACATTAGATTTTTTTTTGTTTTTTAATATCTTCCGAAAAAAAAGTATTTTAGCAGAATTTTAGATTATCCCTGTTAAATTATTCCCTAAATAATCATTGCTATACTAGTATTGTTCTATAATCTATTTAATATTAAATGCATTGATCCAATTCCTGGGTTTGAAGAAAATTAATTCGTCAGAAATGTGATTAAATTCTTTTAGAGAATTTTTTTGGGATTTTCTTGAAAAATTGCTCCCAAGTTTTTACTTTCCTTTATTTCTTTGAACTTGGAATCCTAAATTTACTGATCGCTTTTGTTTGAAACATTTTGGGAGGAGAAGTTGATTTTAGGGTGAGGTTAAGCCTCTGTTGGCTGCAGTGCCGGCGTATAGCCCACCCGAGGTTGGTAATAATAATAATAATAATAATAATAATAGGTGAGGTTTGGAAGGATCTATGACGACTTAGGTACACTTATAAACTGATTAGTTTTAGTGGGATTCTTTTTTAATTTAGGCGCGTCGACATCTATGGTCATTGGCGCCCGGAGTCTTCTCAGAGCACTGCCGGCCTCCGGACAATGTTCTCTCGTTACAGACAACACTGTCCATCATCACCAGACAGTGAGCTGCAGAGGCTCCTAGGAAGAAAAATTCTAAGGGTAGTACAGCTGGACTCGAACCCGGGTCTTTCGCGTGGGAATCCAGTACGCAAACCACTTAGCTATTGTTGTGGTGGTTGGTTCCGCAGAGCTGAAAGCATCAGAGACATTTTCCATGGTAGCCTGCTTCATTTTGTGGTCATCGACCGGTTTCGGGCGTTCGCCTATCATCAGGATGCGTTTTTCAGATAGTGTGACAACATACACTTGCACAGAGCAAATTTAGTTTACATGTAGTCTGAAAAACGCATCCTGAAGATGGCCGAACGCCCGAAACCGGTCGATGACCACAAAATGAAGCAGGCTACCATGGAAAATATGTCTGACACTTAGCTATTCCCTTCCCTAATAGAAATCGTTATAGTTTTTCCCCTACTTATATTCTTGCTCATCTACAGCATCTTCTCCAAGTTAAGCTCCCTAAGGAATCCCAAAATCTTGGAGGTTCCAGGGTGGATATATATTTTTTATTTGCTCGCATTATTATTATTAAGATTGGACTAAGTGCGATCGATTAAGTGGAAAATCCAAGTTTAAAGAAAATTTCCAGTTATCTGTAACTGTATAAATTACAGTAAGAGAAAGTCATGTGATTGTTTCACACCAAAATTTTATTTATTTATTGTTAGCCTCTTCTTGTTTACTTTTTAATGATCCGTATCGAACTACCTTTCAGTTTTTGTGTGCACCGTTGGTTTTTATGTTTGTAGTATGTTTTGTTTAAAAACATACCCGCCTATTTTACTGATTAAAATATAATCCATCATTTGGAACATTCATTTTTGTACCTGTTAGAAGATTTTTGTTGTCAGTATATACATCAGTTTCATCCCTGTATCTTCATATATATATATAAAAAAACTCTAACCGTTCATAAAATAAAAACTGATTAGGTTGTAATCATTCATATAAATTAACTATATCCATCATTACACATTCTATCTGATCTCCTAGGAGATTAAAAGTTAAAAATGGTGATAACTTTCCAGTAGTTTTTTTGTTTGTTTTATTTACTCCCTTTGGGGGATTACCAGGTTTGGTTGTATTTTGCTTTGCACCATTATTTTTAGATTTCAAAGGGAAATGATAACATTAGTGAAGTATGTCCGAACGGAAATTCTACACTTTGATTATTTACACAACTCTCATTGTATATATATGTATATACATATGTGTATATGTTATAATCGCAGCATAGATTTCTAATTTTCTCTATACCTCTTTTAAAATGAATTTTTTTAAAATGAATATTCTATTTTTATCATCTATCTTTGCTCAGTTTGTGTGTACGAACAAATGAAACATCGTAGAAAAATCGAAACACGGTATTCCGTTTAGCAATAGCATGCCTACTTAACTGTGAAAACTGTGGGCGGAGTTAAATGACCTCACAGCTACTAGGAAGTTTTGGCAATAGACAAAGTTGTAACAGCTGTTTAAGGTTCACAGCTAAGTTGCCCAGCTTGACTACTATCATCCTATCGACTAAGGTTTCTATTAAATATCCGAAAAAACCATAAATTATAAAGTTTGCAAACTATACATAGAAAGGCCCATCATTGTATAAAACATTTTCTGTAGGAAAATTGATTTTTGTGACGTTCTGCAGGACCTGCAACGTCAGACTTACTTTTTAATTTACAGAACAGAACAGTGAATAGTTCTACCAAACTTTATAGTATTAAGATCTATCAAATGATGGTGAAACTGAAATTTTTGAAGAAAATCGATTAATCGGCAGGGCGACTTCATAGAATAGACTTTTCTTCCTTTTAATGTTCTCGACAACGGTTCCATAGATTTTCTTTAAACTTCAGTGGGTATTTGCATATATGTTAATCTTATCATTTCATTTGATTTTTTTTTTTCAGAAGAATTTATTTTAGATAAATTCAGAAGGACAGAGATTTAAATTTTATCTGTAATTTGCAAAAGCAGTATATCTGGGTTTTATTGTAGTGCTGCCATATGCTATATCCTAAAGTGTAATATACGGATCTCCGTCATCTACGTTAGTAAGTAACTAAACGTTTAGAAAGATCTCCATAGAGCTAAAGAATTTGTGAAGCCACAGTCCGCCTATTTGAAAAATATGTTTCCCAATATTGACTTTAGTAGAAAAGTAAATAGAAGAGTATAAGTTCTTTGACAATAAACCTGGCCGCCATCTCTCCCCCTTCTCACTTATCAGTGTGCCGGTCTTCTTCGTTTTCCTTTCTGATGGGGTTTCAACTTACGTATAAGTTCAGACAACTTGTATTGGTCTCAGATACTATTGCAGTTTCTGTTTTATCACGCTTTCTTCTTTAGATTCTTTCACGCTCTAGAATCAAAATAATCTTCATTTTTAACACAATGTGCTCTTGGCTTTTTGCTATACCTCCGACAGAATGACATTTCTTCTCCTCTAGTTCTGAAAAAATGCCTCCGAATTGTGGCCTAACTCTCTGTCTCGTAACTTAACGACTTTTTATTTTCATTTGAAGTACATATTGTGTGGTTCTTAAATCCTTCCTTGTTCATTCACTCCTAATTTTTAATCAGTGTTCCTTCAACAGTGATCCTAGATGTTCAAAAGTAAAAACGTTATTTTGTCAAGACTGGCTCACCCACCATCATCATCCTGATCACTATTCCTAGCATCATATATTCCTGGTCTTATGTTGCTCTTTTAATTTTTTACTGGTCGATGTTTTGATCAATAGGATTAATTACAAATAATCTCCACACAGTATCATTTAATCATTTTAAATACATAGCTGCAAATATTGTCTATAGCCTGGTTTCGCTTATACTCTTGGCTTGCCTTTTTGCGCTCTTGGCTTACACTATCCATGCTCATGCCAGTTGTAGAAAGGTAGACAGAAAGTAAAAAAAAACTACGAGACTAGCGAGAATATCTTACATCCTTGTCAGGACTTGCTTGGTGTTGGTTGGTACGCTGTTGACAAGTTATGCGGCAAAAGACGAGCCTAAATAAACAACTGTGAAATACAGATGAACAAAGAGATCCGCCTGAAGTTAAAAGCATGAACATGCCTTTACAGGTCCATTACCCCCTCTTCAAATTCTTTCCTATCAACTCTCAACAGTATCTTCGTGAATACACGGCCTTTGGCAATGCGATTTACAAATTAAATTGCTAAAATTGAAATTCTGAACCAATTTTTTTTTTCTATTCGTTTCCAAATTAAATCTGAAAAAATATTATTATGCTAAATTATTTATTAATTTATTTGATCTCAAATAAATGAATTAATAATAATTGTATTCATATTTTTGCTGTAAAAAAATAATCTCAGTTTTATTAAATAATATTCCAGTGAAAATTTAGGCCAACATTCATTTAATAAATCATCTAATCGATACTTATTATCGATTGAGAGGTTGAAACTCTAATATTAAATTTATGAAATCTCCAATATCTCTCACATTGTTTAGTAATAAAGTAAAATCATAATATTATTTCGTACATACATGTGTTTGTTATGCGGAAACTTAGGTTTATATACCCTTAGGTTATGTACAATTTCTACAACACGTAGCGTTCAAAATTAAACTGTAATTAATAACGAATATACATCTATTTATTTTACTCTTATTGCTGTGTGAAGAAGTATTCGCCGGAAGTAAACGCTTTGCATATACCCCCTGATCATAAGAAGTGGTTTTCAGTGATTGTTCTCTCCTTTTTCCCCTCTCTCTCCCTCTCTCGCACGTGCGCACAAAAAGTTAAAATTAACATACTAAATTCACTATTGAAAATGTAATGGATTTTGTTTAATTAAACATGGCACATTAATTACACTGTTGTATACATTAATTTACATTGACCTCACCATTGTTTATGGAAACTTTTTTCTCAGAATATTTATTTTTGGTGTTTCTGGTTGGGGGGCAGGGCGCTGAAAAAATGAATCCATTATGAGAGAATGAAGTAAGAGAATGCCTTGTGGAAGTTTCTCACCAAATTTTTTTTTCCGTACTAATGTTAATAAAAATTAAGTACATATTTTATTTTATTTTTTTTAATTTAAGGCGCGTCAACATCTATCGTCCTTAGCGCCCGGAGCCTTCTCAGTGCAGGTACCGGCTTCGGGACAGTGTCCTCTCGTTACAGACAACACTGTCCATCACCGAACATGAGCTGTAGAGGCTCCTAGAAAGAAAAAAATCTAGGGGTAGCACTGGACTCGAACCCGGGACCTTCGCGTGAGAGTCCAGCGCGCTAACCCTTAGCTAATTCCCTCCCCTAAATATTTTAATTGATTGGTTGTTAAAGCTATATTATTGCTTATTATTGTATTAAACTTCTGTTCATATTGATCTTTAATGTATCTTAATATTTTTTTCAATTCTTAGTGAGACTAACGTAATTTTTTTCTCCTTTGTTACATTAAATTAGCTCATATTTTACATTGTACCAACACTAAAGGCGTATTAATTTGAAAAAGAAATCAACTGTGAAATATTGTCCGTTTTTTTTTAGGAAATTGCAGTTTTTCTACCATTTTCATTATTAAGTAAAAGAAAAATCAATTTTTGAATTAATTGATATATTGCCTCTAACTGATGTATATTTTTTTTTGGCTTTATTTACTATCTTGACAGCATACCTACCAGTATACCAGTGAATATGTTATTGAATCGTTAGTGATGAGAAACACACGTTATACGTGCTGCCCTGTCCCGGTCCTAGCTGATGCAGATTGAACTGCATCCGCACAGGAGAGAGAGAAATCAACTATTATTGACACACTGTCTAGGTGGTTTGTTCTCACACTTACTAGGTGTTCAACACTTAACCGACATAAATCTACTGCAGTTAAAAATGAATTAAAACATACATGGTGGAGGTTATTTTTCAGCTCATACCAGGAAGTTCTTGAATGTCATTACATTGCAGTCCAGAAGACAGCGCTTCGTTCAAAAATCTTAATAACACTTTTTTTTTAAATACTGATTTTTCACAACCCACTTTATTTATAAAGCCATTTTTCAAAGAAGAAAATGTTTTAAATAAAAGTGTTAGATTTATATCTGTACAAGTTAGCAGTTCAAGTATACGGACAAATATAGTCGGCAGAATAATACGTTGTGGTACTAAGTGGCCACAGCTTGAAGTTGCAGCTATCCCAAAAGCTCTTTCAAAAATCACATTTACTGGGAAATTCTTTACTAACAAATGTTTCAAATAAAAGTGATAGACCTATATGTCTGTTTGCAGTTACTATTCTAATAGAGAATCGCGAAAAACGAGAGAAAAAAATATTCAATAAAATCATTTCCAATTAGTTGGTCAATATTTCTGCTAATAAAATAAAACTGTTTGGTAAAACAACAATACTTTATTCACATCACCCCATTGTGAAAAATCAATTTCCTTTTTTTAAATTTAATATGAAAAATTGCAGTTACCCAGAAAAATGTATAGCCTTTTATGTACATTATTTCTCGTTAGAAAATACAGCTGAGGTAGTGAAAAAAAATAAGAAATAAACCTAGTTTGAATGGCTATATTTTACCCACATTTATTCCCATCCCACCAATATTTTATGCAGTTTTTCCAGAAGGTCTATCTCCAAAAGAGAGGTAACTTAAAAAAGGTGCTGAGAATTCTCCTATAAAGTTTATAACAGAAAATAACAGTCCTGGCTATCTGAATATTTCGATATTTAGATTCTCCAATGGGCAATACTTCCCTTGTAAAAAAAGGAATAAATAAATTGCCACCCTTCCAGGTTTTTTAACCCGATCGATAACACAGCTACAATAGTCGTCTATAAGATGCATGTGAGAGCACAGGTGGTGGTGTTTCAAAAACCTTGGTAATCCGAAGGAAGATTTTTAAAATAATAAACTTGATTTCTATTTGCCAATAGTTTAATGTTTTAAAGAGAAATGCGGAGTTCTAGGATACTTCTATTGAAGCGCCTGTCATTTGAATAAAGATTTCTTTTCTTTCGTGATTTATTTGTTTTCTTGAACACATTATTTTGTAGTCATCATTATGGTATGGTTATTAAACCTATGTTGTTGTATGCGGCTGTGGTGTGGTGGCGTCGCATTGAGATAAGATCCGCTAGAGTGCTGCTTGAGGATATTCAACGCTTGGCTAGTCTGGCGGTGACCGGTGCGATGCGGACCACACCTATAGCAATGGAGACTTTATTGGGAATTCCACCGCTCTTTGTAGAGGTGAAAACTATGGTAATGAAAGCCTGTTATAGAATTAAACAGGCAGGTTTTTGGCAGGGTAAGTGATATGGTCACTCTACCATTCATCGCGAGATGCTTTTAAAGGTTCCTGTTACAGGTTTTCCTTCTGATAGAATGTTGAAGACTTTTGTTTTCGAGCATCCTTACAGTGTCAGGTTGCCCTCTAGGGAAGACTGGTCAAGATTGGGTCCGTCTTGCATTCCGGTGTTACACGGACGGTTCCAGAATGGATGGTAGGTCTGGAGCTGCGGTCTATTTTGAGACCGGAGATCATTTGGCAGTATCTCTTGGTGAATGTACCACGGTCTTCCAGACTGAGGTTTATGCTATTCTTTGTTGTGTTTTGGATGAGAGGGTACGTAACACTAACTTAAAAGGTGTTTATATCTGCTCGGACAGCTAGGCTGCGCTGAAGGCGCTGAGTTCATGTGTCTTCACTTCCAGGTTGGTGTTAGAATGTTCTAAAAGACTGGAAGAGCTTTCTTCTCTGAAGGATGTGCTTCTAGTCTGGGTGCCCGGTCATATGGGAATTTTTGGGAATGAGGAGGTGGATAGGTTTGCTCTCTTCCTTTCATTGGCCCCTTGCCTGCTGTTGGCTGGTCTTCTGGCACATGTCTGTCAGGCGTCCAGACATGGACAGCTTCACAGCATTCATCCTTATGGATGAGCTCAATTGGTTTTCGGCAGTCCAAAATACTCATCAGGAGTCCGGGCAAGGCCATTAGTGAGACGTTGCTGGTTTTTCACGAAGCGCTCTCAGGCATCTAGTTGGATCTCTTACTGGACACTGTGGTTTAAGGAGACATGTCTACATAATGGGGCTCATGCCGGATCCATTTTGTAGAGTCTGTGAACAGAGGAGGAAACACCCATCCATCTTATGAACTGATTGCTTGGGTTGTGAGGAAATTAGGTTCAGGACCTTTGGTCGGAATAGGATGTCTGTGGAAGAGCTAGGCTATTTCGCTTAAAGGTTAGTGTCCGATTTATTCGGACTGCGGTGAATCTTAGATGGATTAGATCCGGGTCTGGATTTTTGTTATAGACCCGGTTTGTTGTTGTTTTTTTCTTGGGGTAGCTCTATGGGCCCAGTGAGGCTTTGAATAGCGTAGGGTTTCCCTCCCAACAGACAAATAATAATAATAATAATAATAATAGTAGTAGTCGGCGCTAATGACCTTAGAAGTTGATGCGCCCAATAAAAAAAAAAAAAAAAAAAAAAAAAAAAAAAAAAAAAATAGTAGTAGTCATTATTTCGGGTGTTCCCCACCAGTCAGGATGTTTTGTTGGTAGCCCAACGTAAGCGCGTTGAACGAGTACAATGTAAAGTCAGAACACTTACTGGAGGACTTCAATTATTTATTATTTCTTTTAACATCAATGTGATAGAACATATTTTAAAAATACCTTATATATTCCCCATAAAACCTTTAATATATTATTTTGTACCAACCCTTTACAGCGTATATACAACCCATGTGATGATATTTAAATGTCTCTCGCTCTTAACCCACCACTCACTCTATCTCTCTTTTTGCTAGCTGTACTTTATTTGAAAATATTATGATGAATGGGGAAAAAAGTTAAAAGTATTAAAACACCAAATTTTATATTCAAAATTGTTCGTGTTGTATAATCCACATAGCATAAAATACATCGACCGGAAGTATGATTCGACTGAATGGTTTTCTTTCTTTTTTTCAGTTTTTTTTGCATTTTCTCGCAAACGCCTCCAACGATTTTCTTACACACACGCACACATATATATACCTCTAACTTTTACTTTTTAACATTTTTCCGGGAAAGTAACAATATTTCCTCTGAAATACCACAGTACGATTTTTGGTTCTAACGGTATATAACATTAATATATATTAGTTTGCATTGTTGAAAATTCCAAATTTGAAGAAAATCTGTTGACCGGAAATGCGATTTTTAGAAATAGACTTTCGAAGTTGGGGGGGGTGAGACAATTTTCACAAAACAAACTACATATCGATTTTCATTGAACTTGAAATGCTTACTGCACAGATCATTTTTATTTGAAAGATTTTCACGGGAAAACTGATTTTATAAGGTTTCTGGGACACCTGTCAATTAGTTTAATATTTAAACTACCGCTAACATGCTTTAGTTGAGACAGAGTGCGTTCCCACACTTGAATAACTCCTACCATCTTTCTTCTTTTGTAGCAAACCCAACTAAACGTTATTAAACATAAACATAATCAGTATAAAGAAAACTTTTATTTTATTTTATTTAATTTTTATTCCTCAGGTCATTTAATAAAATAAATTCATCAATGATGGAAAGATTTTTTTTCTATATAAATTATTTTAAATATAAACAAATTAATTACATATTAATATTTTTTTAAATTACACGATAATTTATAGTTCACGATAATTATTATTAATTTGTTTTTTTTTTTTAATTTAAAATTTAAAACATGCCTTTCACATTTTATTATAGACATTTTTATTTTTATTTATATTATAATATAATTATAATAATTTGCAAGTTATAAGTATAGGTTATTTTCTAAGCAAATAGTATCTTAATATATACGATACACAAATTTCAAGGACTCAATATACTTCTATACATATAATTAATACATTATCAGATTTGATCATTTTGATTTATTGCAATCAAATTAATCTTGAGCTATATTATTAATACCTAAGATTGTATTTTCAGTTTCATATTATCAGTGGAATTTATTTTATTTTATTTAAGCTCCGCATTGAAAAGTCTGTTTTTTTATATATTTTATTAAGATATTAAGATTCACTAGAGGTCAGTAGCCGCAGTGTGTAGTCTCATGGACACATTTTAATGCCATATAAATTTAATTCAAGGATTATTAAGGAAATAAATAACTTGCACCTTTCAATGTGAATTGGTCCAACACTTCCTATTGATAATGTGAAACTTTGCTTCACAAGTTCTATTAAGTTCTTTTATTTCTTACAATTACTATTAGTAAATTCACTGTCCAAATAAATAAATTTTAAAAAGAGTATACGTCAAAAATAAGAGGCTAGTGTGAAGGAGAAAAGGAGCGATCCTGTTAAATATGCATATAAATGTGTTGTTTTTAAAAAGTGGCACAGAATTAACGATTTGTTAATTTATGCATTGATTCATATGATTTTGTTTTTTTAATTTTATATTTTTATTTTCGTCTTATTATTTTTTATTTAATACGTCCTTCTCTTTTGATTTGACTTTATTATGCCTTTTACCATACCAAAATTAATTTGCTGCCAGAGGATTATTACACGTGATGACAGATTTGATCTGTGGATTCAGCCTTTTAGTCAAAAATTTCTCCACCAACTTACCGAAGCCCCACTATATATATATATATATCCAATCTTATTCACTTGTGAAACACTCAAATGAGTTTCTTTTACTCTTCTCAATATAAAATGAAAAATTTTCTTTATATTTTGCATTTTGCTCGTAAGTCCTCACGGGTGGTGGAGGAGAAGTGCCATCCAACCAATATTGGTAGGTAGAGAATTATTACATTATAGAGAGCGCCAATAATGGACGAATACATTTGAATTTTAACGTCCTCAGAACAACCTCAGAACCACAGAAAAAAAAAACAGAGTATATCCTGCTCCGCTACCCGTTAGGTACCAAGATTTTTGATTAAATCTTCTCTTAATGAGAGCGTCGCAAACCATTGGTTGTAGTCTTCTTCATATTCCCACAAAAGCTGCACAGGCTCCATCGGATCACCTTATTTAGACGTAGGTTTGGACCTAGATCTTCCTTTAGTTCACAATTTTCTTTGAGGAAACCCATTAGCGTGTACGGTTTATTTTTGGCCAGCTGATGCAAGCCTCCACATCTTTTCTGGAGAAATCATAGCTTCCATGAAGGTCACAGTCCGGGGAGCATCCTCCAGAGAATGCTCTCTATAGTTACCTGCTCATTTCTGAGCTTCTCTTGGCCGTTTATCCCATAATCGGTTCCCGCCCTACGAGGAGCCTATCTTATGGTAGACCCCATTATCCATTTTCTTTATTGATCTTGATTAAAATCAGAGTTTTATCAGTTACTAGCTTTATCTTCTTAAGATAGTCAAGAATTAATTAGATTTCAGTATATTTACTTATTAGATGAAGCTTATGTAGATTAAAAGTGATAAATAAATATTTAATTGTTCTACCTCAAATTATCATTGTACATCTCATGCTCTCATTTTTTATAATATGAATTTTTTCTTTGCACTCAGAGTTCTTTAGATGTTGTTGCTTTGCTGAGAATGTTATATAGAAAAATTTAGTGAAAATGATTTCTGTGTGAAACATCATTAGAATATTCACGATAAACTGTTTTGGTGAAGGGAATTGAAATTCCTTCTTTCGTTGGATTTTAAATTATTCTTAACATCCGTAACATACGGCATGGTTTTTGCAGTCGGAGATCTGCATTCGTAAAGTAGATATTTACTTCGCGAATTTTTTTAGTCACACTCTCTTTTCATTTATGATAAATGTACTCTTCTTTCTTCTTTGACAGTATGGAAAAGCGTTAAACTGTAAAAATAAAATTCCACTAAAGACATTCCAATGGAGAAAAATAGAGAAAAACTTCTGGCCATAGGGGAAGTTATAGAGAGATACATTTGTCAAGGCACGCGTGAAAAATTGTTCACCGTATGAATATACTTGACTGTGGATGAAAAACTAGCTGTTATTCGTGGAAAATTCCTTTTCCAGAGTATTAGTAAAACATAACCTAGGCCCAGGTGGGACTTTATTATTGTATCAATTTTTGCATCTATTTATTTTATTTATTTAAGATGTCAATTTTGTAAATATTATTTGCTTTTTTATGTAACTCGCAATAAATTTAATAAAATAATTGTGCAAAGAACTTTAGGTACTCTCGACATTCCAGATGAAGTTTTTAAGAAAAACCTTGGTGGTAGAAGGGTAAAAGGTACTGGAATAGAAATTGTTCAGTTTTTACTGAATGGAAGCGCGTATTATGGACGTATTAGAACCTCGGTGAGGATTTTTTTCTAGAACCTTCTGAAGAGGAAGGAGAACTGCTAACGCTGATTTAAGCTTCTTCCTAAGAATAGATTAAGCCCGCTTGTTTAAGGTAAAATCAAAAAACTGGCGTGAAATACTTATACGGTTAATGCGTTTTTGTTTTTTTTGTAATTTAATTTAGGCGCGTGACAGCATATATGGTCATTGGCGCCCGAAGCCTTCTCTTTCTTCTGTCCTGCAACTGCAGACTCACTACTGTCCATCACCGAACAGGAAGCTCTAGAGACTTCTTGGAAGAAAAAAAATCTAAGGAGCAACACTTGGATTCGAAGCCGGGACCACTGCCAAAATTATAAAACCACTTGGATTCGAAGCCAAAATTATAAAAGAGAGATAATAAATTTATTCATTGCAAATTTAATATAAAATAATATCTTTGAGAATAAAAGTTAATTTCTGAATTTTATAATATTTTACTCATAATTTCGTAAATTCAATTTTATTAATACTAAAATTATTTTTACAACAACCGACAAAAATTTTATTGCCATTGAATACAATGAAAATACCGAATACAATGAAAAATTCAGAATTTCTTGGAAGTATAAATTAAAAAAAATTGAAATCTTATTCAATTTATATAAATATATAAATTATTTTATTTCATTGTAATCACGATAAAAAAAAACATTTTCATTATAAAATACAATTATAAATCGGATAAATTAATTAAATTCAAATAATTATCCCTTGATAATTAAATTTTAACGTTAGTAATAGTTTTTATTATTTGTCTTAGAAATAAATTCTTATAAATTATAATAATAATGTGGGTAATTTGGTTACAAATATTTTGTTGTAAACAAATAATAAACGCCAATTAAAAATTACATAAATTTTCCTTTATTGATATAAATAGCCCAGGATTAGTAGTTTAATCATTGAACTACTTTAATGTATTTATGTTCAGTACAGAACTATGTGCACAGTAATAAATGTGCACATTATGGCAACCGTTAACAACTATTACCACTTTGAATAATATATACACTTATATATATAGTCTACATATTTACTTATTTATAGGGTAGATATGCTTGAATTTTAATAGCTAAAGCGTTAGACAACACTTTTATTGAGTACACTTTTAATCTAACAATATTGTTATAAATTGTAAGGTTAATTTGGCATGTAATTGCCTTTATTATGGGCTTATTTCTAACTTAAAAAAGACTAGGTTGGATTCATTTTTAATTCCTTTTCCAAGAATTGAAATGTCTGAGGTTATTTGGTTATCCGTCGGTGCCTTTTATTTGCTTATATACAAAAGTATTTCTAAAAATAATGTCGTTTTCTCGCTAAATCCTGATTTATATATATACTCGTATACTATACACAGTGAAAAGCGTTTAACATGAAAAAGCGGTTAACACTAAATAATACTGCGGTGCCGACAATATACTATGTAATTTCATAATTTTGTTTTTCTTTTAACACGAAACAAAAATCGCTTAACACGAAAGTTTTCGCTTTTCGGACGAACAAAATATACTTGTTTTTCTGCAATCACATCGTCACCCACATTTTTTTGGCTTATTTTTTTTTTGTTCGTTAGACGGAACAAAATAAACAACGGCTGCCCACCACTGTTGACTACGTTACCGCTTATCTGTCTTTGGGTAGTTAGAGGCATTGCCATTGTCAAAACATTTCAATCTACTGGTCAGTTAGTTTTCGAATTCGGTGATGGCTGTGTCGAAGTCGGTGAATTGTGCGTCGAAATCAATGAATCTCCGCATCAGAAATGCGGAACATCATAAAAAGTATGCGTAGTTATTTAGATGCACATTCGAATTGGAAATGAATAAAACGATGAACGATATCCAACAATTTGATGTTGAAAAAGACACTGCAAAAAAACTATCAATTTTTTTCCAAAAAACCGTTTTTTTAACGTGTTTTTTATTTAATACATATGTATGTAAATATAATTATTTATGTATCTAATATGCTGTATTAGTCCCTACACAATACCGCATATACAATGTAACTATAGACTGTCAATGTATGTACCTACATGCAGGAAAATGAATTAATAAAAATTGACGACATCGAAAATATTGTAGAGTTTTTTGGCATTTATTCTTTTCACACGAAATTCTTTTAACACGAAAAAATATTTCGGTTCCCTCAGTTTCGTGTTAAACGTTTTTCACTATATATAAAAACGGTTTCAGCGATTACATAAAGACTACGGAACTTATTTCATACATATAAAGGTTTATAAGAAAAATCTCTCCTTCGCATATGCAATATGAAATGGTCCCCTGTAGAGTTCTTTGGAATTCTATCCATGCTTCTTATGTATATAACTATTACGTAGTTTGTAAAATCATACAGTATACCAAACTAGTACTTTAGAGCAAAGCATATTGCTACTTTTTCCCTAGGAACTCCCAAAAATATCAATTTTCCCGATACAATGTTTGAAAGGTATTTATGTGTGTAGTTAGTATACGAAGTTTAAAAAAAAAAAAATCATTGAAGCCGTTTTTGAAAAAATTACGAAACTTTGAAAAAAAAAAAAAAATTCAATCGCACTTCTGGTTGTGATGAAATTTGTCTGAAATCTTCGTGTTTGAAATGGTTGTTGTACCTAAACTGAATACCAAGTTTATGCTAACTGCGACTTTTTGTTTTAGAGATGTCATATTCGGGGGACCAAAACATGTATTTCCGATGAAAATTCAATTTCGAAGGAAGAGGCGTTAAGTTGGCTAATTTGACCCACCCCACCGTATCCCCAACGTATTGCATCCTTCTTTGTTGTCCCGCTAAAATTGGTTCTTAAAAAAACACTTGTTTATTTCCGGCAAAGATTCACTTTAAAAAATTTGACGTATTGTATACTTCCGGTTAATAAAGATGTGAGAGAAAGTAATTTGTACAATGGAAAAGATAGTAAATGTAATTTAATATTGTATATTAAATTAATAAAGAAAGTAGCACTTTATTTTATAAAGTGTTGAGTTATTGTGAAATATTTGTTGTTTTTAATGATTGGATGGTTGGATAGACTCTATAAGCTCATCTTATTCCTTTCTCTTGGTGCTTCTTAATAGAAAATAAAAGCTTCAGGCGATACAGGCACTGTACTACACAACCATTCCAGAGATGGAGAGCTTTTCTTGTAAGTTCTTCTTGGCTCTAGTTTAAGAATGGCTTTGTGCGAGATCAATGGATCTGATCATCCAACACACTACCTAATTTATGGTAGATAATAGCAGTGAAAATAAATTACTTTACAACCAACCTAGAGAGAGGGTGCCCGCCTTCTCTTTTTCTTCTCATCTTTCTTCTCTTCACCTACGTCATAGCGAGATGTTCTTTCACTTGTTCACTTTGTCTTCAGTCTGTACTTCATCACTTCTCTCAGAGCCATGCATTAATCCTCCTTCTGTAATCAATACCTTTTATGACAGTATAATATGTTTTTACTGATTTTGTTTCATATTAACTTTACTTTTTATTGCTGCCTTATGTCATGTTAACTGTAAACTCAACTTAAGTACCCCACAAAGGATGATATTGTTGTAAGCAATTCTGTTTTTTTTTTTTTTTTTTCTTTTTCTTCTTTTCTTGTAAAAAGTGGTTTTCCAAATTGTAGGGAGATTTCTTGACAAGTCAAGGTGGTTGTTTCTGTTACGCAGGAAAACGTCAAGATTTTCTCCGCGCTAGCCTGCTTCATTATGTGGTCATCGATCAGTTTCAGATCAATCTTCAGGGTATCTTAATAATCAATGTGACATCACCGAGAGCACGAAGTAAAAATCAATTAGATTCCTAGACTAAAGTGTGTAAACGAATTTGTTTACAGTTTCATACATCACAGCAAATTGGTTACACACCAAAAACCGCCGGACTTGTGAAGCACAAAAGGAAAATGATTTGACCATGAGGGAAAAAAATAATCGGTTCTGTGTGAAATAACTCACACGACTTCTTCTCAAAAATAGGTCAATTATTGACCTATTTTAGTTAAAAATTGGAATGCTTACTTATACATTTAGTTGTTGGTTTTTACGGCAAAAGGTTTACATATTGAATGTGATTTACATTTTATTGCAGCGCTCTTTATCAGCTTTTAACCAACACTTGTAACATTTTCATTTTTTCATTTTTATAGATGATTTAACACAAGCAACTAGTAACTTTTAATTTTCTTTGTTTATGTTTTTGTGCTGTAACAAATTTTTTATAAGTTTTAAAGTTCCACTAAAAATTCTTTTTCCACATCTTTCAAGACTATCTTCACATTAAAGTTGTTGTGGTGGTTGGTTCCGCAGAGTTGGAAAGCATCAGAGACATATTTCGTGGTAGCCTGCTTCATTTTGTGGTCGTCGACCGGTTTCGGGCGTTCGCCCATCTTCAGGATGTATTTGTCAGCCAGTGTGATAATACAGACTTGCACAGAGCAAATTCATTTTATACACTTAAATTATATACATTACATTTACATACATTATTACATTACATTAAGGATACACTTATAGACATTAAAGTGTTGATAAAGGCAGGAAACTCTGTTCGAAACGTTGGCATAATTGAATGTTACTTTCTTGACTGATACTCACCATATTTCTTCATAACATAATATCATAATACATCAACGGTGTCAACAATATTTTTATATTGTAAATTGGATGTTGAGGTTCGGTCATACAAATAAACTCTTTTTAAATTTCTACCGACGTTTCGGCAAATTTATTGCCTTCTTCAGGGTCTGTACAGAGGTTTTAATACAACAAAAACAAAATAAATAGAAACAACATAAAATATGAACATAAAATAAATATTTTCAAAATTACCTATATAAAACGTATTATAATATAGTAATATACTTTCTAGCCACATTTAAATTTATTTTAACTATTTGTTTTGTAGAACATATCAATATTAAAAATCACAGAGTTTCAACAGTTGTGATTTAGTTTAATATTGATCTGTTCTACAACAATAGTTAAAAATAAATTTAAATGTGCTATATATATCATACTTTTTATTTAGTTTATTTATATAGTTTATTTTTAAAAAAATTTATTTTGAAAATATTTATTTTAAGTTCATATTTTATGTGGTTTCTATTTTTTATTGATTTGTATTAAAACCTTGAAGAAGATAATAAATTTGCCGATACGTCGGTAGAAATTTAAAAAGAGTTTATTTGTGTGACCGAACCTCAACATCCAATTTACAACATTGAATACAGCGGTCGTAACGAACGCCAAAAACATCCATATTTTTATATTTACTTTAAAGTAAAAAATAAATAAAAAAATCCCGAGAACCCCAAGTTTTCCAAGTTTAAAGAAAATCGTTGTAACCGTTTCCGAGAAAATGCAAAAAATATATATATATTCTGCAATTTCCTCTTATCTGGGTTTTCTTTAAAATTATAATTCTAACAAGTGTGTGTGTGTGTGTGTGTGTGTGTGTGTGTGTGTTGTGTGTTGTGTGTGTTGTGCGCGTGCACGCGTATTTGTAATAATATTCACTCATTTGGTATGAATGTATTTATTAGGATGTGTGTATCTATCTATATGTGTGCGTATAAGTTTGTCTGAGTGTGCACAAGTTGTACATTGTGACAGATATTACTTACTTACTTACTAAGTGGCTCTACAGCCCAATGTGGGCCCTGGCCTCCTCGACAACTTTTCGCCAGACCTTCCTGTCGCTCGCCTTCCGTTTCCAGTTGTGGACACCAACAGCTCCAATGTTCGATGTTACATCATCGATCCACCTTTTTCTGGGACGACCTCTTCTCCTTAAGCCCATCACTGCCGAGTATAAGAGTTTTTTTGGCATCCGCTTTTCATCCATTCGCTGAACGTGTCCTAGCCAATCCATGCGCTTAATTTAATGAAGCGTACAATGTCAATCTGATTGAACATTTCCGCTAACTGCTGATTTTTCCTGGGTCTCCAGACACCCTCAACCAGGACCGGGCCGAGTATCCTTCTTAATATCTTTCTTTCGGCGACCAGTAGTTGTTCATATCTGAAGCACTCAGCACCCACGTTTCAGCAGCATAAGTAATCACGGGCCTTATGAGGGTTTTATATAGTTTTATTTTCGTCGTTTTTGACAGAAGAGAGGATCTGAATAATTTTCCATTTGCAAAATAAGCGCGGCTACCAGCCATAATACGTTTATTTATTTCATTGGAGAGTTTATTCTCGGCGTTTATCTCTGTCCCAAGATAAAGTAAATGCTTTAACTGCTTCAAAGCAGTATCCCTTTATCTCGATATATCGAGGTGCTCTATTTGCTTTTGTGCTAATAACCATGTATTTAGTATTATTTTCATTTATTAGAAGTCCTTTGCGTCTTCCCTCCTCTTCCAATTTTGTGAAGACATCTTTCAGGGCTTCCACATTTCTTGTATCAAACAAACGTCATTAGCATATGCATATATTTGTTGTGACTTGGACAAGATACTTCCCGAGATATCTAAACTGACAATTACACTGGGGAGAATTAAATTGAATAATGTAGCAGAGAGTGCATCTCCTTGCCTTACGCCGGTAGTAACTGGTAAACTCCTTCTCAAGCTACCGCCGATACAAACTTTAGCGCGACTCTCACTGATTGTCATTTTAATTAATTTGATCAGTTTACCAGGGATTTCAAAAAGCTGCAGTGCGGAAATTAGCTTTTCTCTAAATATGCTATCAAATGCTTGACGAAAGTCAATGAAGAGTATATGCAAATCTATTTGATATTCCCAGCACTTTTCAAGAATTTGCCTCATGTGTGACAGATGTATTAAGAATAGTTAATTGATTAGTATGAATGTATGTGAGTATTTATTAGCGAGAATGAGACAGGCTAGAGCATGACTGCGAAGGATAAAGTAAAGGGTGGTTACGTTTTTCTTGTGGGAGTTTAATTAGGTGCAAGTCTCTAGTGCAAATCAATGGCTATGGACCAGATGATGCAAAAACCAAAAATTCTAACAAAGCTTTTATATAATGTTACAATCATATATAATACAGATGTGGTATTTTAAAGGAAAGCTAAAAATTACAGCACTATCCATTAAACAAAAATGATAGACCTATTTGTACGGGTAGTTTAGGATACAAATTTTAAACCAAATCGTTGGAACCATTTTCGAGATAATCGCAAAAAAAAACCTATTCAATATGAGAGACTATTCCTGTTGATGGATTTTGATCGAAACATATACATATAGGCACTTAGTGCGCGCACACACAGACCAATAAAACAAAACATTTTTTTCGTATTGAGAAAAATTGAAATCCTGTATTTTTGATAAAAATTCAATTTAACAATTTTTGACATAATCACAATAACTTCCCTCCCTCTCAGTCTCTCTCTCTCTTCCTCTTCCAATGTAAGAACGTACAGTCCACTCCCACACTTATCCATCGTCATCACTTGTGGGTCCATTGTTATTTAGTTTTTGTTCGTACATTCACATTTTGACTTCAACCAGAAATTCCTTGGTCTCTTGTGTTCGGAGCAACCAAGCTCTTTCTGCATATGTCAGTTTTTTTTACAGAGAGTGTCTTTTGCATGCACTATACTTTTTATTAATCTCCTGTTACAAGACCAGTAAATGTAATTTTTTTTCTCTCTCTCTCTTGTGCAAGCCGTTGATTTTTATTCTAAAAAAAAGAAGAGTTTTCAACGTTTTGCATAGAAACTTTTTTGTATATTTTTCTTTTTACCTTCTGTTCACTTTTGCAATGAATAAATAATATTTTTGTTACCTTTTTTTACTTTGTTAAAAAAATATTATTTAACACCTTTAGAGGTATAAACTCAATGGAATAAATGAATTAATCATTAGCTTACTTACTTACTTACTTACTTTAATAAGTTTTCATTAATATTTTAAGTAAAGTTGAGTGTACAAAAATAAATAAATAAATAAATAACCACTTTAAAAAGCTGGTTTTCCATTTCTATGACTTTTTTGGGGGCTTTTTAAGAAACTTGTAAATTGTTTTCAAGCAAATAAAAAGTGTTTAATTTTTTGATGATAACTTGTTTTATGGTTTTGTTGTTATCTTTAAGACAGTAAGAACAGAACAAAACAAAAAAAAATGTATAAACATATATATAAGTGTCATGTAAAATATTTGTTATCTTTTGTAATGACTATGAAATGTGGTTTGGTTACGTGGGTTTAATAAATGATGAAACCATTTTATTTATAGATAAAAATTACGTAATTGCTTTTTTTCTTTTTTTTTTTTACATTATCATAATAATTATTAAAATCCATTGATTCATATTTCAATGCATAAATAAATTATAAAACTTCAGTTACATAATTAGTAAAATAAATACGTAGTTTTACAATAATTAATTAGAAAAATGAGAATCAATAATTGATATAGTTTTTATTGTTCCTAATTATTTCAGTGAGAATTGCTTCTTTTTTTTCTTTTTTTTTTTTTTTTTTTTAATGTTTACTTCGCAATATTATTAGCTGGGTTATATTAAGATAATCCTATTAGGAAACGCCTAACATAGAATTCAGGGTTGATTTTCCCGCGAGTACTCAAATAAACGGTGTTGACAGTTTCAGGTCAAAATCCATCAGCCTGAAGTGCGTGCGACGTTACTGAATAGTTTTTTCCTCATGTTTTTTCTCAAAATCGGCTCTGAAAGATTTTTTTCTTAAAGTTCTTATATTATCTACACAAATAAATGCCTATCACATTTATTTGAAAGGGAAGGGAATAGCTAAGTGTTTAGCGTACTAGACTTCCACGCGGGGGACCCGGGTTCGATTTCAGCTGAGCTTATAATCGGTTTCGGAAGGAGAGAAAATGGGTTGTATAGATAAATAAACTAGAAGTATGGGTGAACACTGTATAATCGAAAAGTAGCACAAACTGCCTGGACTTTACACTAAAATATATAAAATGATAGTGAGAGATGAAGAGAAAGGTTAATGACGCGTTGTGACTGCTGTATGAACTCTGCTGCCAGAATGTCGGTAGTCTCTCTTCTGTGGCTGACACAGCTGTATTATAACAGTTTCTCCCACTCTAGTCTGGCCTAAACTAGTGAGTGAGTGGAAAGCTATTCCATCTCTCTCTCTGGATGATGTAATAGCATCCGAAGAGAGGGATCCAAAGTGGAGAGAGGAGAGAGAGAGAGAGAGAGACAGTCTCACACACTAGTTTAGACCAGACTAGAGTGGGAGAAACTGTTTAAATACAGCTGTATTACAGCTTCAACCATAGGATGGAGTCTACCGACAGTCTTGCAGCAGAGTTCATGCAGCAGTCACAACGCGTCATCAACCTCTCTCTTTACCTCTCACTACCATTTTATATATTTTAGTGTAAAGCCCAGGCAGTTTGTGCTATTTTTCGATTATATAGTGTTCACCCATACTTCTAGTTTATTGATCTATACAACCCATTTTCTCTCCTTCTGAAACCCATATAAGCTGCTCTTAGATTTTTTCTTCCTAGGGCACACTGACCGGTGATGGACAGGGTTGTCTGTAACGAGATAACACTCTCCGGAGGCTGACAGTGCACGGAGAAGGCTCCGGGCGCCTATGCCCTAGATGTTGATGGCGCCTTAAATTAAAAAAAAATCTGGTGTGAAACGCTCACACAACTTCTCTTACTCCTGTTCTCAAAATTATAATTGACAAATGTTATAGAATTGTTACCAAATATAAGACAAATTCGTCGAAAACTGAAAAAACTGTTCAGTAAAAGCCACTTCCGGCTTACAAATTTTCTTAAAACTTGGAATTTAGGCCATCTATTTATTTCTAATTAATTTTGTTTAGATGATAGAATTGCCTAATAAACTTAAATAGCACTTTAGATGTAAACCTAACCCCATCCCTCCCCCATAAGTGCCCCTAAATGAATTTTCCCAGAGAAATGTTTCAAATAAAAGTTGTAGCTGTTAGTATGTGTAGTTGACATAGAAAGTTTGAAGAAAATCGTTGGAGCGATTTTTGAGAAAATTGCAAAAACGTAAAAAAAACAACAAGTAAAATTGGTACTTCCGGTTGAGGAATTTTAACAGATGACCCACTGTCGGGTCCCATGATGATACCTAGACGGAATATCAAGTTTGAACTTTCTACGATTTTTCGTTTTTGTACCTATGTCTGTTCACATCATACACACACAGACCAATTTGCTAAAAACCACTTTTTTGGACTCAAGGATCTCAAAACGGATATTCCGGTGAACTCCATATCGAAAATTTGACACGATTACAGTACTCCTTACCTAGGAGTAAGAGAAAGTAAGGTAAAAAAAAAAAAATTATTTAAAGCATTATTTCAAGATCATTGTTATGTTGTTAGTGGTTCTAAGGGGAACATTATCTGGAATGTTAAGCATTCTTCTAAAGTACCAATTCAACAAGTGAGTTTTTTTTTCGTTTTTTTAATTTAGATGATAACGATTTTCTTTAAATTTGAATGCTTACTGCACCAATATACCTTAGGAGTCTCTGCAGCTTATTGTCCGGTGATGGGCCGTGATGTCGTAGCTAGAGAACGGCTCTGAGTGCTCTGAGAAGACTCCTGGAGGCCATAATAGATCTTGCAGGTCGCAGTGTACTCCCCTGAAAGATTCTATCAAAAATTAGATCTTTACAGAAAGAGAAAGTTGTGGGAGCGTTTCCTATTTTCACAATATCGTCGTTGAAGGAAATTAAATATGTTAAATAAATAACCAAATTTGAAGATACTCAAAGTGTGACTTTTTAAAATGAATTTTTCAGACTTTTACGATTTTCTCGAGAACTCTTTTTTTTTATGAAGTCTCCCTGGTGGGGGGGGGGGGGGCTGCGACGACAATCTTATTCGATCCAAACAGCCATTCCATTGTAGTGAACAGTTCCACCCTTCTTTATACTATTGTAAATTCCCACTTTGTACAAAAATTTATTTTTCTACAACTATGAGAATGACGGTACGAAAAAGCCTTGTGAGTGTTTCACACTTGATTGTTCAATATTATTTTGTTCCTTCCATTAGTAGTAATTGAACTTAACGTGTTTTTTTTTATGCGTATACTAATGTTAGAAATACTTTTTTTTATTTTTTTTTTATTTAATGTCCATGAAGCGGTTTAGCTCAAAGAGCTTCTGGTTTATTTATATTTGGAATTGATTGTTTGAATCAATCAGTCTTCACATCCATTGAATCAGTCTATCACAATCACAATAAGTTAAGTGGATTCCTCAACAAACTATTGGACCTCAAGTGTCCAAGAAGTTCTTATGTATTTCCATCTCTATTAAATCATTATCATTCCACGTTTTACATTTCTAAGCTCTGATCTGATTGGAAAATAATAAAATCAGTTTATAAATGTAGAGGCAGTTATGTATTATGAATGTGAAATGTGTTTAAAAAAAAAAGGAGTTGCTCTGCACTTTAATTCTTAAAAGAAAATCGATTGTGACTGGTGTCGTTAATATTCTAATCGACGGCGATATTTCTATGTAAGCTCACCTTGAACACCGTTCAAGGACACAATTACTTCAGCCTCTTGCTATGTCTATTCTTTTATACTAACCCCCAAATTTATGTGCATTATACATTTTTGTTTTACCTTCTACTGATATAAAAAAAAAATGTTTTTAGCGTTGTGATGTGTGTAAAGAGAACAAAATGCCTCGAAAGACGAAAAATCATTGACTAGATCAAACTCAATTTTCGTTTTTAGTTATTATCTTGGGTTCCAGCAGAAGTTTTCGATCAAAAATCCGTCTACCGAAAGTGCGACTTTAATTGAATGTTTTTTTTCTCAGTTATGCGCAATTTTGTTGACAACGGCGACCCTAGCGATTTTTCTTTAAACTTCGTGTAATACTTTCTACGTATACATTGTGCGTCACGTTCATTTGAAATTAGAAAATTTAATTTTAGTAGTTTTGGAGGGAACGGTGCTGTATGTACTCCAGCTTCTCGATTTACTGGAACTGGTTTTTCAGATTTTCTCTTTTTAATCGGAAATGTTTCCAAAAGTTTTTCTTAATTGGTATTCATATCTACATAGAACTATAATTTTTATTTAAAACATAATTCGGTAAAAATTAATTTTTAATAATAGGATATGTCTAGGGGTCTTTATTTGTCCCTCTACAATACTAGTCAGACCAGCAGCGTACGTCTACCCCCTAGTGGACAATGGACTTGTGGACAACTAAAACTTTGCAAAACTACCGGCTTCGGTTTTTTTCGTAGGAACTTAAATTTGGTATTACGTTTTAGATACTCTCACCGCATCTGGCACGAAACTTTCGGGCAATCAATCGGATGTGCGACTATTTTTAACATTTTTTTCACCAAAAAAGTCTCCAACGATTATAAACTTCGTATACTGTCACCCACACAAAGTGTTCTGAAGGATTATTATTAGGGGCCTCTAAAGCTTTCCACTTCAGTATAATAAATGTTTTCATCAACAATTCCAAAATTTGCAGAAAATCAGAAGAAACCGGAAGGAAGTATGACATTATAGAAAATAGGTTTTTGAATTTAAAGAGGTTCCAACTTAAACTGTACAAGTCTTTTGTTGTTGGTTTTGGCATGAGGGCGCTCGAAAGTCCTGTTCACAGTGTAAACCCTGCTACCTTTTTTTTTTATTGCCAGCCCATCTAAAAATTGTAAACGTTGCAATTTTAAGGAAAAGTTGTTAAATAAATTAATTATTAATTGGAGTATGAGAAAGTCATTTATTCTGGTAAGACGATTTTTTTCTATATATTCCAAGATTTCATGCTATAATGTAATATAATTATAATTCAGTATTTTTTTGTTGTTGTTTTTTTTTTTGAAATATTATTATGAAGGTTCAATTTTGCAGATAACATGGTTGGAAATACGTGAGGTTATCGTATAAACTAATATATACACGTAGTTATGTAGTGTTATAGTCCTCAAGGGATTCTCTACAACACTGTAGAACATGTTAGGAAAAGTTAATTCGGTTTTTATTCTAACTTTCCATTCAAATACATTCACATTATCTCAGCTATAATTCACTATTTATATGTATAAGTAATAATAAATATTTTATATGACAACCAACCATAAAGTTGGCTTATTACTGAACAAAACCACAGTGAAATTGGTGTGTGACGATTTTCTCTAACTGCAGTTATAACAATTATAGTTTACAAAAGTTCTTCAAACATGGAATCTTTACCAAATGTCCATTTGCATTACACATAAATTAGATTGAGGGAAACCGGATATGACTTTTTTCTTTTTTTGGTTTATGGTCACTGGTGCCCAGTGCCTTCTCAGAGCATTGCCGGCTTCCGGACAGTGTTCTCTCGTTACAAACAACACTGCCCATCACCGGACAGTGAGCTGTAGAGGAGGCTTCTAGGAAGAGAAAATCTAAAGGCAGCATATCTGGGCTCGAACCCGAGGACCTCTCGTGGGAGTCCAGTGCGCTAACCACTGAGCTAATCTCTTCCCTCATTACATTGTTGGTTCTTTGCGTAAATGGAGTTAACAGATCATGACTACTTTATAGACCACTAGTAATGCCTTTTCTGTTAGTCCTCAATAAAACTTGAAATGTCAGTTTATATATAGCTAATCATAATGACACAAATCGTTCAAAAAAAAAAAAGCCTACTAAAATCAATGTTTACTTTCTCTTACTCTCCTCTAGTAAGTGAAAGTATTAAGATCGTGTCAAATTGTCGAACTTGAGTTTCCACCGGAAATACATGTTTTGAGATCACCCCGCCCCTGTGCTTAGAGAAAATATTTTTAGCAAATCTGTGTATTGTGGAGTGTGTTTGTGCGTGAAAACAAAATATCTCAAAAAACTAAAAAAAAATCACGGCAGAAATTTTAAAATTTGGTATTCCGTTTAGGTGTGCTCTACCACCAATCACATTCGACAAGAAGGTTTATCGGGCTAAAGCCATCTATACCGGAAATGTAACTTTACTGCTGTTTCCCCACCACCGCCATGTTTCGTGTTTTTCTAACAAACGTCTCCAATGATTCCTTTAAACTTCACATGCTATCTACACTCATAAACACACATATTTGTTAATAGCGTTACATTTTTCTCTAAAGTACCATTTCAGTATTGTTTGAGCAAAGCAAGAGTGAAATAAGCTTCACTTTTCATTTATTATAAACTTAAGAGGAAGAAGCACAAAATGTAAAAATTGCACAATACGTTTAATTCCGTTTAAGTTTCGTTTAGAACTAGATACTAATCTAGCCATATGCTTAAGAAAAAATCTGGTGTGAAACACTCACACAACTTTCTCTTACTCCAGTTCTCAAAATTATAACAAACAAATTTTATAGTTTTTGCACCAAATTTAATGAAATTTGTCGAAAACTGAAAAAAACTATTCAGTAAAAGCGCACTTCCGGTTTACTGATTTTCTTCACACCCGGAATTTTGGCCAACTATTTATTTCTAATTAATTTCATTTGGATGATGAGAGTTGTATAATCAAGTATGATAGCACTTTAGATGAGGCTGTAACCCTACCCCTCTCCTAAAAGTGCCCTTAAATGAATTTTCCCAGAGAAATCTTTTATATAAAAGTTGTAGATCTTTGTATGTTTAGTTTATATGTGTAGTTTCAAGAAAATCGTCGGGGCCATTTTTGAGAAAATCGCGAAAAAGTGAAAAAAATCATTTAGTAAAGTGTTAAAACAAAAGCACTTCCGGTTATCCGACTTTTCTTAAACTCGGAATTTCAACAACATATTTAATTCTGATTAACATTATCTAAATGACCGAATTATTTAATAAATGAAATACCACTTTAGATGAAAACCTAACCCCACCCCTCTCCCATAACTGCCCTTAAATGAATTTATCTAGAGAACTGTTTCAAATAAAAGTTGTAGCTCTTTGTATGTGTAGTTGATGTTCCAAGTTTAAAGAAAATCGTTGGAGCCATTTTTGAGAAAATCGCAAAAAAGTGTAAATTGGTACTTCCGGTTGAGGAATTTTCACAGATGACCCACTGTCAGATGCCATGGTGATACCCAAACGGAATATCAACTTTCAACTTTCTATGGTTTTTCGTTTTTGAGCTACGCTGTTCACATACACACAGACCATTTGCTAAAAACCATTTTTTAGACTCAGGGGACCTCAAAACATGTATTTCCGATAAAAACTGAATTTGGAAAATTTGACACGATTGCAATATTCCCTCTTACTAGAGAGACGTAGGGGAAAGTACAAAGGTTGACTGTTTATTTTTTTCCATTGACTTTATTCTTTTTCTTTTTTTCAATAAACTATTGATCGATCTTTTCAGATATTTACTATAATAAATATTTATTATAATCTATGTACAGTGGAGTAAATAAAACAAAATGGATAAACTACGGCGGTATATATTATTTCTTTAATACTAGCCATATACAATAATGACAAATATACATGTCACTTTCTTATCGATATCCCGTTGTAAATATCTCAGAATTATCTTTACCATAGGGTTATCTGTGGACCCGCCTGTTTCCTGTGTCACCTCTTATAATAACATTCTGCCTGTAAGTAAATTCTTAGTAGTATTTTTACCACATGGAATCCCCCCTCCCCACGTGTATGCAGTGTTTTACACAGAACTCTCTTATTGCGATTTACATTATTATAATTGACAGATTTTTTTCCTTTAAACTTAATTTTTACTAAATATTTAGTTTGCTTCAATATTATATCGATTGGAAAACCCTAAACTATAATGAAACGACACATTACAGGGAAACGTTATCTCTCCTTCCTATTCCTTCCGAACCATTCGAAAATCGATTATCTGAAAAAATTTCTTACAAATGTGATCGATATATTATATCGGTAATTATATAGTCGGTAATTATATTGAATTAGTATATCGAATTTAAAGAAACCCATTGATGTTTTTATAGAGAAAACAGCAGAAAACTGAAGAAAAATTATTAAGTAAAGTTGGTTGCACTTCCGTGCTCCTGGATTTTCTTCAAAATTCAAATTTTTAACTGACAAATTCAGTTCTTACTCACACTATGTTACAATCCGATAATATATAAAAAGAAAACTGTTTCTAATGAAAGGATAGATTTACAAGTACACCGACATATAGAAAGTTTAAAGTTTCGAGAAAATCGCAAAAAAAAAAAACTGAAAAATCCACCCTATAAAGTGGTATGTTCCTTGCACCGATTTTGATCAAAAGTTTATTTTCGAATCATCTCGAGAATAACTAGCACCTGAGAGAAATATTCTCGAGTAGCTAAGCACCTGAATGAAATATCAATTGCAAATTTCTGCGATTTTGAGTTATGCCGACCTCTCTCACACACATACACAAAGCTAGAAGAGATTAGTTTCTAAGAACACTTACTCGTACACAGAGGAACTTGAAAACAAACAACTATAACGATTGCAATAGTTCCTGTTAAATCAGTTAGAGAAAGTAAGAAATTGAATTGATGAAATGCCAGTACCTACTTAAATTACATTTTTTATAGAAGAAATTAGATTAATCTGTTCTGTTTTTCACAGCAAGTTTGTGGTTTGTGATTCGCTAGTCCAAAAATGATCGTTTAGAATTCTCTCAAGCCCAACAACCTAAAAAAGAAATCTATAGTAGCAAATTTGAAATCTCAATGAGGGCCTACAGTTCGCAAATTACTCCTTTGTTTCAATTAAGTCAGGCTCCAATTGCCTTTTTTCGCGATTTCCAAAAAAAGAAAAAAAAAATCCATTTTCTTAATTCTTTTATTATAAAATAAATAAAAAATAAAAAACGTCATAGTTTCAAGCACCAGCTTTCTGACAGCCTGTTTAAAGCAGAGAACATTCGAAAACATAATGTGACACATCTTTGGATATTTCTAAGACTTGATGCGTCAGACTTGAAAGTAAGATCTGGGCTCCACCGATTCTTCAGGGCCGCAAAAAAAGGGGGAAATGTGGATTTTGGATAATCTCTTATTTTAAATCTACAGGAAGTTTTGAGCTGTTAACAGGCTAGCTGCCGGAAGTTGGCTATGAAATCTAACAAGCAGATGTGTGTAAGTGATGCTGTATTCAAAGAACCTCATCCAATAATATTTCTGAAGCCCCTTTGCCCCTGCTACTCAGCAATTTGTCAGCCTAAGTTTGACATATGTCATCTAGACGTAGGTAACAGGCAGGCTTATAGAGTGGCAGCGATTTGGCCACTTCTTTTTAAACATTCTGTGTCACAAGTTTGTAGCTGCTAAAAGTAGATCGGAATCCATTACTGAAACATGGGATCCATTCTTACTATCTCTTTTTCCTCCTAGAAAAGAAAAATTGCGATCTGTTTAATTTTTCGAAATTAAATGTTCACCGGAAATACATATTCTGAATACATAAAAAGAGGTTTTTAGCGAATATCCTGTGTGTGTGAGCGTTAACAGAATATCTCAAAAACTAAAAATCTCCGGCAGCTTAAATTTGGTATTCTGTTTAGATACTATCAGGCGCACCTTACACGAAGGTTTCGGGCAAAATCCATCAACCGGAAGTGCGACTTTTTACTGAAAGGTTTTTATTCAGTTTATCAGGATTTTTCTTGAAAATGGCTCCTACGATTTACTCTAAATTTTGTGAACTATCTACACACATAATTTGCCATCATTCTTACTTAAAAAAATTTGGAGAGAGAGGGGACTGATTTTTCCAGAATTCTGAAAGAAACAGTAGCGTTAAAAGCTTTTCACTAAAGTACCCACTTTCAATACAATATTATATTTCAACCACCTAAACATATATGAATACATCCGGTATTTTAAACCGTCGTAGCATGCATATTGGTTTTGTTCCTGACCGGTTTCGGATATTCATCCATCGTCAGAGCAAATTCACCAAGTTCGCGTAGAGAGTTCACTTCAACGAAATGTTTCTGTAGACTCACACTTGTTGGTTGTATGTATGTGGGAAGGTTATAAGGTTATGTTACTACAGTGTGTGTGTTTCATGACAAAGTGAAATTATTATAAATTACGATTAGGCATTAGAAAATAGTG